>RXID01016073.1:0-119148 GCA_005019695.1 Trichopus zeylanicus subsp. travancoricus
GTGAGCAAAGCTTCTTCCCATAGGCTTGTTGGCAATTTTGCATTCATAATCATGGTATTAACCATGTCAACCAAAGTTCTTTTTTTTTTCTACCAGCCCATTCTATTGTGGGGTGTATGGAACCCTTGTCTGATGTACAATTTCATGTGCTTCACAAAAAGAAGAAAATTCCATGGGAAAATATTCACCACCTCTATCACTCTTTAGAACTTTAATTTTCTTATCTTTTTGGTTTTCAACTTCAAAGTTATATACTTTAAACATATCAAAGGCTTGATCCTTAGCTTTCATCAAATACACATATGTAAACTTTGAAAATCATCAATGAATGTTTTAAAATATCTATTACCACCTCTAGTTAACATAACATTTAGTTCACATATATTAAAATATATAAGCTCTAATAAACCAGAAGATCTTTCAACTTTAGGAAAATATTTCTTAGTTATTTTTGCTTGAATACATATTTCACATATCTACTTATCTTCATAATTATAGGAAATTAAACCATGTTTAGCTATAAACTTTAAAGACCTATAACTTATGTGAGACAAATGATTGCACTATAATAATAAAGATAATTCAATAATATAAGTAGAAGAATTTACTTTATTATTGATACTTAGTTTAAACATGTCATCACATGAATAACCCTTTCCCACAAATAGTCTATTATTGGACAAAATAATTTTGTTAGATTCTAGCATAACCTTAAAAGCTTTCTGGTTTAATAGATTAGCAAACATGAGATTCTTTCTCATGTCCAGAACATGAAACACATTAACCAACAAAAGTCTTTTTCCAGAAGTAAATTGTAACTCTACACTACCCTTGCCCGCTACTTTTGTAGAAGCATGATTTCCCATCAGAACTTCATGTCTGTTATTAACATTTACATAACCCTTGAATTGTGACTTATTATTGCATGCATGGATAGTATCACCTGAATCAAACCATCAGTCATTGGACTTGGAGACTATAACCATATGAAGTTCTGTGATCATCCCAATGTGCAATTTTGAAATCATTGCTATCAAATTTTTTGGTTCTTGTTGTTGCACTAGATTTGCCTTATTGAAATTCTGAGCATTATAATGGCCTTCACATTTATGCCTCTTGAGAAATCTGCATTCTCACTTATAATGACCTTTCTTTCCACAATTGTAGTAGGTCTTTCCTTTTTCTGATTTGCTAGAATCGTCATTTCTTGAACTTGAACCATACACCCTAGAAAAGTTTCTCTTTGTTCCTCCACCAAATTTTTTATTCCTTTCAATAAATTTTACTTTTATTGCAGGTTGATTGTTTGCAAATTTCTTGACTTGCACTCCAGTTTCCTCTTTGATTTGAAGATACATTTGAATATGCTCAAGAAAAAATTCTTCTATATGTGCAAAAGCTTCTTTCTATAATTATTCCACTTTGGAGGAACTTTGGCAATAATTCCTCTAACATGTAATGATTCAAGAACCACCACTTTCAAGTCCTTCAATTTGGAGAATAGGATTTGTAACTCGTGTACTTGATCCATCACAGAAATGTTATCAATCATAGAAAATTCAAAGTACTTCATGATAAAAAATTTATCCACACCTTATTTCTCATTATTGTACTTGAATTCCAATGCCTTCCATATTTCCTTCAGAGACTTGACAGAAGTGAAGAGGTCATAGAGATGATCAGCGAAATCGTTGAGAATGTGCCCTTTGCAACAGAGTTCATCTTCTTCACATTTCTTCCTTTCTATTATTGTCTATTCATCATCTTCAGGAGCCAGTAATGGAAGATTTGCCAAATTTGGATCAAGTATATAGGAAATTTTTAGAGCAATAAGTAGAAACATATTATCCTTCTAGCATACAAAATTTGTCCTATCAAATCTATCTAGCTTCATAAATTCTTGATTCATAATAGCCTCAGACTCCATTGCCAATTAATTCCATAAAATTATTATGACAGTGGGTATTTGATAAGGCTTTGAGGTGTAAAATATCATTATCATTACGGAATTAATTACCCTCACTAGTAAGGTTATTGTTGTAGGATTACTGCAAAACTCCTATAGGATACAACAAACCCTAAAAGCATGCAAACAACAATTTCTAAAGATGTCTTAAAGAATTTTGTGGAGATTGGATATGAGAAGAAATAATGGATAATTGTGTATAATAAGGGAGGAATGTCTATGTATTTATAGGCTATAATATGACTATTAAAATCAGTTATATCACACCTTTTTTAAACAAACAGAACTATCTATAAACACCTTTTCAATTTTTTTGAAAAAAATAATATTTGAATATACATACTTATTTCACACATGCACATGTGCAAAGTGCTAAGTGCTATTATTAGATCCAATAGATAATTATATGTATGTAAAATATAATTATTTAATTTACCAAAATTTAAGCCAAATTTATCAAATATAGTTTCCCTTCTTATTTTTTCTTCATATTTCAAATTAAATTAAAAGACTCATCCCAATAAATAAAGTATAAGTTAGACTTATACTCTTCTGATGTGGGACTAAACCTTAACACATAACCTACATATAACAATGATAACCACAATCCTCTAACGAAAAAGACCACCATGCCCCAACCATGTTAGAGCTCCTACCAAGGACAACTACTATCCTCTACCATAAGAGACAACCACTAGCTGACCATTACATAAGGGTAAGTTTGCTCGTTTGCTCTTGAATTAATTTAGAGTTAATGCCCAATTACAGCAGGATCACTTGAAAAAAGATTGGCCTATAGAAGGGCAAAGAAGTTCATAGGTATGGGGCTTCTTCTTTTCCTTTTTCTTTTATCTCAATCTCCATTACTATCACCTTGAACAAACTAATATTGATGATACACAGAGGTAAGCTAGCCGAGCTAAGACTCACCAAGAATCAACCAAATTATAAGTTAATGTAATTGTGGTAAAATCAAACCTCATACTAAACTGTGAGAAGCTCAATATTCAAGTTCTCCTCAGCTAGTTACAATCCCTTGAACAAGCCAACGCACATATAGATGGGTTTGCATTGAGGTTCCATTGGCCTCAGGTACCTTGGCATGTGGATATCTCAGTGTGTTTGAATAATAAGATTAGACAATTAAAGAATCCAATCTTCATGTTCATATCTAGAAACAAATCTTGAAAGATTTTGGATCTGAAGCCATCTGTTATAGAAAGCCTGATGTGATTAGGATGCTGAGATCACATGTCTTGATATGCTTCTCGACCCTATAAATAGCATGGTCTCTAGTAAGGTAAAGACTAATGTCATATTCTCTTATCTACTATATTTTGAGTAATGATTATTGACTTGAGCATTGCAGTGGTCATTGTCGAAGAGCTCTTGGCAGTCTCCTTCATAGTTCTTTCTTGTGCAGGTTAGCAGAATGGTGGCTTAATGGTTCGAGGTCTCAAAGAGCCTCTAGGACAGAAACTAGTAGCGAACTAAACTTCATCAACAGTAGTATTTTTATTGAGATCCATTTTGTCACTTTCCCTAGCTAATCCAAGAGGTCTTTGTAGTACTCTAGTCATGCCTCCTAATGTAGCATGACCATCATCATTGAAGAACCCACTTGGGGGCATATGGTTGCAGCACCAATGAAATCACATAATTCATGCAATGAGACATGCAAGCCAACCCAATGAATCAATTTAGCAATTCAACTGTCACAGCAACCTCGAATAGCCCCTCTATACATGGTACTAGAGGTGCAACTAAAACCATTCAAGTTGATGAATTGGCATGAGTTTCAGACTTTGACCATTGTCATCCAGTAGATGACCTGGCTACTTGAGGTTCAAGTGCAAGACATGTAGAACCTATAAGTCCAATAGTAGAATCAAGCTCAAATAATGTAGAATCTCCAAACCCATTATGCTCTATAGAAAGCTCAAGCTCATGTTCTAACCCCGAACCGAGGTGTCACATCAAACCAACAATGCGAGTCACCACATCATCCCACACCAAGTCCTGCACACCTCAGTGGGCATCTTCACCAAGGTAAATGTGACACCTCGGCTATGGCTCCTCTTTGATACCAAGCCTTGAAGGAGTACAATTGATATGACCCCACATATGATCTTGTTGACAAAGTCACATACCGCATGCACATCAACCGAGCTTCAGCTATAGCCACACGAGGCACCCAAAGGGAGGTCATGTCATATTTAGGTCAGGAACTATCAAGGGTGCCAGTTCATGTGAACCAAGTGAGATATGATACTCCATTAATTTCAAAGGTAGTGTACTCTCCAATACAGCCAAAATTCAAACAACATCCTTATGAGGTGTATGATGGCTTAAAGGACCCTATGGATTATGTTAGTCCTTCTTGAAACACCATGATTTTCTAAGGAGCACAGCATTCTACCATGTGTAAAGAGTTTTCACGACATTGTAAGGTTCATCCTAAACCTGGTACTCTAGATATTTGAGGTACTCCATCACTTGCTTTGATGTTTGGCAAACAGGTTCATACAATAGTTTATCTTGCTCGTACCTTGACACATGGATGGCTCCACTTTACTTACACTGAAGAAAAAAGAGGATGAAAGCTTAAGGGACTATTTGACTCAATTTAACAAAGTTTGGCTCGACGTTACCAAGGTAGATAGCTCCATTGTCCTAGCTACTACAATCAATAGAATTTAGCAAGCTCAGGTTGTCTATGAAATGGCTCTCCTACCTCTCAAAAGCCTTGCAAAGTTTATCCAATTAGTCTAATAACACATTGATGTTGAGGAAGTAATTGTGGCTTAAAGAGAATCGCAAATCAAAGAAAAAATTTTGGATTGTCAAGCTCCCCGAGTCAAAGAAATAGAGAACTGAGTAGAGGGAGTGTAGGCCTGAAGAATATAGACTCAAGTTTCAAGCTTACACCCCACTGAATAACTCAAGATCTAAGGTTCTTACACAAATTGAACATTGAGACCTCCTATAAAAGTCTCTATCAATTCACACAACTTGGCACAATCTCAACAAATCAAGCTATTGTCATTTTCACCGAGAATATACCCATGATAGTAAAAAATATAGGCACCTCAAAGATGAAATTGAAAGGCTTATTAGGGACAAGCACCTCAAGTAATTTGTTTGCCGAGGTGAGCGAGCAGAGGAGACTCATGCATGAGAGCCTTGACCTGGAACCTCTCCACAAAGGAATCTCACTCCAGAACTAGACAATCCCCTAATAAAAGAAAATCTTAATATGATTTTGGGGAGCCCACCAATTTAAAGTGAAGTCTCGACATCCACAAGCATACATGAACTATCACTAGGGGGTAGGAGTTAGAGGATTTGACAAAGAGGCAATATTCTAAACTTGAGCATAGGGATATAGACTTCTCTACTAAGGACTTGAAAGGAGTTTCAATACTTAACAATGATGCACTAGTGATTTTAGCAGTCTTGGATGACTACACTACACAACGCATCATGGTGGCTACAGGAACTCAGCAAATGTTTTTTCACTCAAGCCTACAAGTAAATGAAGACCGAGTAGAAATTAGAGCCATACATTGGGACCCTCACTGGATTTATAGGAGACTTGGTTACTCCGATTGGGATGATTGATCTACTTCTCACAGTAAGAGAGAATCCAAAGAGCACAATTGACAGATCAAGATTTGTGGTGGTTTGAACATGCTCAACATAGAATGTAATATTAGGTCATCCAGTACTTAACCAACACCAAGCAGTGATCTTGACTTTCATCTAATTATGAGGTTTCCAACTAAGCATGGTACAAGTGAACTGTGGGGTGATCAGAGTCTTGCTAAGAAGTGCAAGGCATCTTGTTCTCAAAACAACATTGACTAGAAGAGTAAAGATTCAATAGTGGTTGAGGCTAATGAGTCTCCCCCTGAACCAAAGAAGGTGCATCTGAGCAGCTCATTTACCTCATTGTTGATGAAGACTTGGGAGAACATTGAAGCTTAGTGCAAACCTTATAGAGCCTCTTCACACCAAATTAGGAGATTTCTTGTAGAAGGGTCAAGACATTTTCACATGGTCCCCTAAGGACCTATGTGGTATACACCCCTTGATCATGCAGTATGAGCTTATAGTGGTAGAAAATCACAAACTAGTCAAACAAAAAAAGAGGCACTTCACCCCCAAGCTTCAAAGAGCCATCACCAAAGAGATAAATAAACTTCTCAATTTAGGATTCATCAAAAAAGTCCATTATCCTGAGTAGCTAGAAAATGTGGTGATGGTGAAAAAGTCTAATGGCAAGTGGAGAATGTGTGTCAACTTTATTGACTTGAACAAAACTTTCCCAAAGGAGAATTATCCCTTGCTCAAGATAGATCAGCTTGTGTATTTTACCTCAAGTCACCAATTCCTGAGCTTCCTAGACATATTCTCTAGCTATCATCAAATTTAGATGCATCTCAAGGATGAGGAGAAGACCACTTTTATCGCAAACCAAGGTATATTTTGCTATATCACAATGCCTTTTGGGTTGAAAAATATAGGGATAACATACAAAAGGATGGTAAATAAGGTCTTTAAGGCTCAGCTCAGGAGGAATGTAGAAGCATACATTGATGATATGTTGGTGAAAAGTATCTACATTGAAGGGCACTTGAAAGACCTAGAAGAAATTTTTAACGCATTTGGGAAATTCATAATGAAATTAAACCCAGAGATGTGTCCTTTTAGGGTTGACTTTGGAAAGTTTCTTAGCTATCACATCTCACAACAGAGGATAGAAGCCACCCCTAAAAAAATTGATGTTGTAGTGAAAATGAAGCCTCCAACCTCTATCAAAGTAATGCAAAGGTTCACAAGTCGATTGTTAATATTGAATCCCTTCTTGTATAGATCGGGTGAAAAGTACTTTCTCTTCTTCAAAACCCTTAAGCAAGACTTAAGATTCAAATGGACAGAGGAGTATAATTAAGCATTCAAAGACCTTAAGAAGCACTTAGCCTAACTTCCTATATTGGTGAGACACGATCCAAATGTGGTACATTTTTCTACATAGCAACCTTGGATTAAACAGTCAGCTCATTTCTAATAAGTGATCGAAGTGAAAAATAATACCCCATATACTATGTAAGTCATGTACTCATAGGGGTGAAAGTTCAATGTTCTCCATTAGAGAAACTAGCATATGTCATGGTGTTAGCAACTCAGAAGCTCTACCTATACTTTCAATAGTATCTAGCTACATTGCTCACTAATCTCTCACTTTTGCAAACACTGCAAGAGCCAAAGACTTCAGCAAGATTGCTTAAATGGTTCATCAAGTTAAGCCAATTTGAGGTAAATTTTGAGGCTCAAAAAGCCATCAAAGCACAAGCTTTAATAGACTTCATGGTGGAGACCATGTCGTACCCGGCTAGATTGAAATATGAACCATGGGGGCTTCAAGTCAACGGCTTATCTTGTGAGTTGGGTTGTGGCATCAAAACTATCCTCTAGAGTCTAGAGGGAAGGGCAGCCGAGTACTATGCTTGTTTATTGTTTGAGGCTCCAAACAATACCACAAAATACGAGGCTTTTCTCCTTAAATTTTGTGTAGCACTAGCAACAGGAGCTAAAAAACTTAAGGTATTAAGTGACTCTCACCTAGTGTATTCATAGGTTACAAGAGAGTATGAAGCTAAAGATGCAACCATGATGCAATATCTAGCCATGGAACAAAAGCTCATAGTAAGGATAGACCAAGTTAAAATCTGTCGTGTACCTTGGAATAGCAATACCGAGGCGGATTCTCTCCATGATTGGCCTCACCCTTATCAAATCCAACACTGAGTAAATTTTTGTGAAAAATCTTTAGCAACTGAGCTATTCAAAAGCTACTGAGGTGAATGTTTGGACTCAAAAGTCTAGTTGAATGGATCCCATCTTTACCTACCTAAGAAAAAGGCAACTTCCTAAGGAATCAAAAGAAGCTCAGAGAATCAAGAAATTAGCCATAAAATTCATCTTGGTGAATGAGATTCTACTCAAAAGGTCACTCACATGTCTGCTTTTCTGCTGTCTAAGACCCAAGAAAGTTGATTATGCCCCTCATAAGGTCCATGAGAGGATATGTGGGAGCCATGATGGAGGACTAGCTCTTATACATAAGCTTCTTAGGTAAGAATATTATTGTCTTAATATGGTGGCAGAGGCACCCGAGTTCATGTCCAAATGTGAATAGTATTATACAAAGCCTCAGTATACTACAACCCTACAATTAAGTGCCAATAGAGTCAAACTATGTAGCCCTTTGATCAATGGGGAATGGAAATCCTTAGTCCTTTCCCAATAGCCTTGGGGTAGAGAAAGTTCTCGGTAGTCACTATTTATTACTTTACCAGATAGGTGGAGGCCGAGCCACCAGCTATGATCACGGAAAAGATAATCTAGGGGTTCCTCTAGCAAAATATGATCTACAAGTTCAAGCTACCATGTGTACTAGTCATAGATAATGGAAAGTAGTTTGATAGCTCAAAATTTAGAGAGTATTGCACCAACCTTTGTATTGAGTAAAAATTCACCTCAATGGAACATCCCAAGGTTAATGGCTTGGCTAAGATAATAGACTAAACCTTACTCACAGGGATAAAGAAATATCTTGAGAGGTTAAAAGGTACTTGAGTCAAAGAGCTACAATATGTTTTGCTATCTTTCTAGACTACTCCACGAATGACAACCCAGGAGTCACCCTATATGCTCACTTATGGGATTGAAGTGGTCATCCTTGTGAAAGTTAGGCTTACTTTCCCATGAGTCCAAAGTAATCATCCTAAGGTAAATAACGCAAACACCTAAGCTAAAAAGGACTAGTCTTGGAGGTTCACGAGAAGGCTCACACCAGGATAGCCAAGTATCAATGGTGAGTGGCATGCTACTATAATATCTGAGTTGATAGCTGAGAATTACGACATGGCAACTAGATACTTCACCAAGCTGAATTGTCAACCAAACTTTAGGGAAGCTCTCTCTAAGTTGGATTGGTTGATTCAAAATCTCTTGATCTATGGGACTAGGAACCTTCAAGATCAAGCACCTAAATGGCCAATTACTCCTAAGGACATGGCATATTGATAACCTCAAAACATTCTACCTCTAAAATAAGTTATCTCTTCTACTTTTTGATAAAGTTTATGCTCTATAAAATAGTTTTGTGTGTCAACTTAGAAGATGACACAAAGACTTCAGTCCAATGCCAGGCACAAAGACCTCAATTTAGATGAGGCATAGAACCTTAGCTGAATTCCAAACACAAAGACCATGGTTCAGATGAGGCAAAAGACCTCACCGTAATACTAGCCACAAAGACCTTGGTTCAGATGAGGCATCAGACCTTGGCCCAATGTAAGGTACAAAAACCTTGGTTCAAACAAGACATAAAACCTCAACCCAATGTGGGGTACAAGGATCTCAGTTCAGATGAGGCATAAGACCTCAGGCCAACTACGAAAAATGATGTAAGGTACAAAAACCTTGGTTCAAACAAGACATAAGACCTCAACCCAATGTTAGGTACAAGGATCTCGGTTCAGATGAGGCATAAGACCTCGGTCCAACTACGACAAATGACCTAGACTTTTTGACAAGAAAAAGGCCCAGGCTAATATGAGGCATAATACCTTGGACAATATCAAGGCATGATTTTAATCCCTATGGGGACTGAGAGCTCAACTTACATTAAGCATAGGATCTCGGTCTCATATGAGGTTTAAACACTTGTTTCATAACCTCAGGCTATAACCACTACAACAAGTGTGGAGGTTTGTCTCAAAACCCAACTACTAGAAGCAACGAAGTTCATTTTCAAGTTAAAATACTTGTTGGGTTAATTTCATTGTGTAAACTAAGTTATTCAAGTCATATTTACCAATCGTTGAAGAACACCATGGTGAAGATAATTCTTAAGGTAGGACCTAGGGCCTAGATCCCTAAATATGTTGAGATGAACCTTTACGCTTTTGTGTGGCCTAACGAATGAAGATGGGAGGAGTGTAAAAGTTGTGACTCTTACCTCAAAAGACTAGGATAATTAGTTCATCTCTACTTGAAGGAGAACCCTTCATTGAGTTAGCACTTGGATAAACCTAAAGCTGAGATTTTTCATCGATAGAAGAGTCAAAAGCTAGTACATTGAATTTTACTGGTTTAGTTACATTAAATGTCTGAGAACAAGTTACAAAAAAGAAAAGAGACTTAGGGTACTACTCACCATTCTTCAATGGGCTAAGTGCTTCCACCAACACTTGGATCCTTAGTGCCTTCTGGGAGAATAGGCTTGACATTGATAACTTCCCCATACTCTTGGAGCAACTGATCTACCCAAGCTTTGTCATAAAACTTGATTCAGAGTGCATGAGGGTCAAAGTTTAGCCTCGCCAAGAGGAGAATGACTGTGCCTTGGCAAGTCAAGTAGCCATCTCCATACCTCAATGTTGAGTTGCCTGACCTCCCTTAGATATTCCTTACTTCCCTTGTATTATTGGATAGTGAGTTCTTTGATGCCTTTAATAAAGAGGTCATAATCCTCACTTCTTCAAAAGGCCATAAGAGCATCTTCCCCAACATTTGATCAGCTCGACAACATGAGTTTTCAAAGGTACTTATTCTCTCATCAAGTCGAGCCCCATTCCTCCTCAGCCTTCTCTTGCTTGATTATAGCCGAGTTCTTTTCCTCTAATGTAGCCTCCTTGGCTTTGCACTCAAAGGTGAGCTCCATTCAAAGAAACTCCACCTTAAATTTGAGAACCTTAGCATTGGATTTAGTGGTGCTTAATTTGGATAAGTAGGAGGCAGCCTCCTTTTTATCTACCAAGGAGTGTTTCTCATTGAAGTTAAAATACTCTGCCATCTATGCAACCGAGACAAAAGTTGGAAGAAAGGCAATAATTGAAACTCAACAACTATAAATAGAGTGCAATACTTACATCACAAGAAGGGTTTACCCTACTAAGAAATAGCCCCTTAGAGGTAGTTGGCCAATTCTGGAGGTCAGATCAAATGCTCCCTCTGAGGTGTCATCCTCTTCAATAATGTCCTTTCCATGGTGCCAAAGGTTTTGGGGGCTTGAGGTAACCCTACAGGAAGTTGAGTGCAAGGAAGGGAAGGAGGGGACATCCACCACCTCTTGCAGTTGCTCGGTAGCAACGAGTGTATCAGCTAGTTCCCCGGTAAGCTTGGGGGTTAGACTAGTGGGAGGGCTTTGGCTCCTATTCCTCTCCTTCTTCTCTTTCTTCTTTTCCTTCTTCTCACCCCCTATCATGGCAAGGCTACTACCTTCACCCCGCAAGGGATGCAGCCTCTTCATCTTCTCCTTTTCTTTCCTCATTGAATCGGTTGGCTTGGAAGGCTCCCTGGCTTCTTCTTCTTCATCCTTCCTTTTTTACTTCCCTGGCGGTTGGTTAGGAGCAGCTCAGGGAGCACTAGCTAGCTAGCTGATAGCCTCATTTAAGAGAGATACTCAACTGAGACAAAGGCAAAACTGAGGCAAAATTTAGTGAAGATAAAAATATAAAGGGTAGTTCAATGACCTGTAATCCAAGATATACCAAACTCCTAAGCTACAGAAAGTCTAAGTTCAAGTAGTTTCTTCTCACTAAACCACCTCGAAGCAAACTTCAACTTGTGTGTCTCAGAGGACTAAGAAGATAGGAGTGGCCGAATCTCTGGTGAAACTTTGGGAGGCTTCCTATGTTTGGAAGGTTTCTACACTCACTTTGGAGCCTAGGATTATCTTAGACCCATTTCAATGGTCTTTTCAAAAATGAATTGAGGATGGATTTGCCCTGAAGAGGTGTTAACCTCTCCTCGGTGGAAGATATCGCCTCCTATTGGCTTTCGAGCTATGGGCACCTTGAAATGCATCCCAGAACATCTCCATGGTCAGAGGGACTCCTCTAGTAGTTGCTAGAGCTCGAAACATGATGGTGAGCCTCATCATGTTGGGAACGAACTAGTCAAGAGTAAGATCAAGGTCAACTAGTACTACTGTGGTGAAACTATTAGTAGGGTACTTGAGCCCTCCCTCAAACATCTCCCAATATGTGCTGAATACATAACCAAACTAATTTTTAAGGTTTGAGCTATCTTGGTCCAAACCCCATATGTCAACTTCGACATCATTTGGGAAACTAAATATTTGAACTAAGTGTTCGACCTTTTTCTCCCTAAGTGTCTATTCGGATAACTAGACATAGACTAAAGGGCATCTCATACTACCTATTAGAATTAGAAAACTAAGTCACTAAACTGAGCCACCTAAATAGGTAAATTACAATTGCTAAGGCTCAATGTCAGCCTATTGACTAGAGCCAGTAGGTTATTTGCTGAGCTAAAGCACCTTGGAGGGGCTCTATTGATTTCAAGTTAAATGGAGTTCCATTAAATTGAAAAAATTCATTATGTAGCTCCATTTTATAATCTGAGGTAGCAGCTAAATAACAAATAGCTAAGCTTGGTGACGACCTATGAGTCATGATAGTTTTGGGTCGTGAAACTAACCAAGCTTGGTAAAAGTATAAAGTTGGGATATGAAAAATAAGGGAAAAGTTGTGGCACCCAAGCTGTGAGTCAGTGCAGCAGCAATGGTTGAAGCAGGCATGGAAGAGAAAGCAATGGTTGAAGCAAGCACAGTGAAGGAAACTCCTCAAGCCATGGTCATAGAGGGATTGGCTAGCATTGCCACCATGACAGTTCCCGTCGAATGTGCAACTAGAGTGGCAACAGAGAGAGATGGTGCAACACCATGGAGATCAGAGGAGAAAATTAAGGAAAAAGACGAAGTTAGGGTTCAAGCTAAAGAGGATGGAAGCAGAAAAAAGTTATAACCTTGACCTGATTTTCATATTTGTAGCCAAGACAAACTTGTTTGATGAATGACACATGGCAAAGTTTGGATCTCAAGGACATGCCCATGTCATTTAGAACTGAGGCCCATATATTGGTGGACACATGTCAAGATCTCATGCCCTACCACTGAAGGGTCAGCCACCAAAGTAAATAATGAGGATGTCACCTCAAAACTTGTGGTGTCATGATGAGAAGTTGGCCCAAGACATTAAAAGTAGGTGACCACTTGACTTTTGAGGATTTGTTGACTTGACCAAAGTAAGATAAGTCATTTTTCATGAAGCAATCCCAAACTCTGAGTTTCAATTTCTCAGTGTCTAGGCTTGGGCAATACTCATGATATACTGAGGTAAGCAAGCCAAGCTAAGCGGTCATCAAGAACTAAAGAATCAATGACTAGATTGTAAGTTAATGTAACTGAGGCAAAATCATACCTCCATATTGAACTATGAGAATTTTCATATCCAAGGTCTCCTTGTCTAGTTACGAACCCTTGAATAGACCAGCACATGTATAGAGGGGTTTGCACCAAGGTTCCATTGGCCTTGGGTACCTCAGTATGTAGATATCTCAGTGTCTTTGAATAATAAGGTTAGGCAATTACAAAATCCAATCATCATGTTTATATCTCAAAAAAATCCCAAAATATTTAGGAATTGAAGCCATCCATTATGAAAAGTCCAGTGGGACTATGATACCAAGATCACAGGATCTTGGTATGCTCCTCGATAAAGCATAGTCTCCAGTGAGATAAGGACTAATGCCATTTTCTCTTGTCTAGTATAGTTTGAGTGATGACTATTGACTTGAGTGTCAAAGTGGCCATCACTAGAGAGTTTTTGGCAGTCTTCTTCATAGCTTTTTCTCATTATAGGTTAGCAAGAGGGTGGCTTAGTGGGTAGAGATATTAGAAGCCTTTGAATATTATTTGACTCGATTAGAGATTAATTCGAACTTAGTTTTACTTTTGAGCTTACTTGGCTCAAACCAGAATTGACCCAGGTTTATGGAGACCCAACTCAATTTGGACTGAATCTAAATCCAAGTTTTCAGTTTTCTGATTGAAACAGATAACTAATAGGGCTATCTATTGACTGACTATGAATAGTTATTGTTTCTAGTTTAATAGAGCTAGATGATAGGGTCGGGTATCGGTCATCTAACTGAGGGGCTTTTCTACCTAATTGGACTAGTTCCAATCTACTTGCTTTCAGGTTCATCTATTACTTTATTAAGTCAATTTGATTTTGTCTATTTATCTCAGCTAAATAGGCTTAGGCCCAATGTGGTCAATTCATTAGTATTAATTTTATGCTTACTGATTTTGATTTGAGAGCTCACAAGTTGTCATTAGGGTGAGCTTGAAAGA
Organism: Trichopus zeylanicus subsp. travancoricus; assembly: GCA_005019695.1. Lineage (NCBI taxonomy): Eukaryota > Viridiplantae > Streptophyta > Magnoliopsida > Dioscoreales > Dioscoreaceae > Trichopus > Trichopus zeylanicus. Next base: position 14,199 of record RXID01016073.1, read on the forward strand.
TAGCCTATAGTCCAATGATTGTGACCTCGAAGGATGACTTACAGATATTCAGCGAGCCCAAAGACTAGCCTATTGTCCAAATAATTGCCTGCCTGAAGGCAGGCTTATAGAGGTTTTGCAAGCTGGAAGGCTAGCTTGTAGAGGTTTGGTGAGCTTGAAGATTGGCTTATAATCCAAATAATTATGAGTCTGAAGCCTAGCTTATAGAGATTTGGTGAGTCTAAAGGCTAGTTTATAACCCAAATAATTGCAAGCCCAAAGGCTAACTTATATAGGTTAATGAGCCTAAAGGCTAACTTATATAGGTTCGGTGAACCTAAAGGCTAACTTATAACCCAAATGATTATGAGTCCTAAGGCTGGCTTATAAAAGTTTGGTGAGCCTAAAGACTGGCTTATAGCCCAAATGATTGTTAGCTCGAAAGCTACCTTAAGACATTCAACAAGCCTAACAATTGACCTATAGTCCAATACTCACAAGGTCGAAGGCTGGCTTAAGATATTTGGTGAGTCTAAAGGCTAGTCTATAATCCAATGGTCACATGCCTAAAGGGTAGCTTAAGATGTTCACTGAGCCTGAAGGGCTGGCTTAAAACATTTGGCAAGCCTGAAAGTTGGCCTATAGTCCAATTGTGAATTTTAATTGTTTAATTTTCTTTGTTCTTGTTCAAGTTCAAGTGAACCTTTGTTGATGTCCTTTTTTCATCTACAAAGATCTTCATGATGGGCTTCAAAACTTGAGTTTCCTTACATAGGGTGGTGTTGTGGTACATAAAGAGGTCATGGATGGCCATAGTGGTGATGGTGTCCATCAATGTGTAATGGACCATGAGTGGCTATGGTGGTGGAGTCCATCGATGTGTAATGGCCATGGCTGGCCACGATGGTGTTGGAATCCATTGATGTTCAAGGGAATGGAGATGGCTACGGTGGTGATGGAGTCCATTGATGTCCAAGGGACCGTGGGTGCCCATAGTGGTGATGGAGCCCATCAATGTGCAAAGGAGGCTGCAAGTGACTATGGTGGTAATGAAATTCATTGATGTGCAAGGGATTGCAAGTGACCACGGTGGTAACGGGGACCATTGATGTACAAAGCGATAGGTGGCCACTGTGGTAATAGAGTTTGTTGATGCTCAAAGCCATATGTATCCACGGTGGTGATGGAGCATAGGGGGTACCCATGGTTAGGTTCGGGTGCCCGATCTTATCCTATTCAATCACCCAAATGCCAACGACAATAGGTTCTATAGGGGCAACACACACAAAAATGGCAAGAGCTCAAGGCAGCATGAGTATGGGCAACAATGGCAATGAGATTCTTGTGGGAAGCAAGAGGGAAGGAAGGATAAAACAGAAAAAGAAAATATGAAAGGGAGAAGGAGCCTTACATCACTTTGATTCCTTGATGGCATCCTCTTGGTCTCCTTCATGGCAGCAAGATCTCCTTTCCCTCACGATTTGTCTAGAGTTTCTCCTTCAATTCATGAAAAATTCCTCTAGAAGCTATGTCTAAATCCCTCTCTTAAATTTGTGTGCTCTAACCCTCTTTTTATAGGCTTGAGAGAATCTTCAATTTAGGTCGTTGATTGATTTAATTTCAAGATTTGATGGATATATTCTTACCATAAACCTCATATTTAGATCTTTGATTGATGTAACCTAAGATCGCAATTCCGTGACTGAAAATTCTGTTGATTCTTGATGAGATTAGATAGAGATTTATTTCCATCTTGAGGATCTTATAAGTAGCCATAGGATTTTTCAAGATTCAATTGGATTCTCAATGAATTTTGAGATTTGATAAATATATTCATACCATTAGCTTCCAGATTTGGATCTTAAATTGATATCATTCAAGATTGCAATCCCCTAATAAAAAATCTCATTGATTTTTGATGAATTCAGAGAGAATTTTATTTTTCATCTATGCAGATCATTCTCGAACTAGTCGACCAATTGAGGAATTGATCGACTGGCCGAGCAGTCGGATACCTGACCTATGAGAACCAATCTACCGACAAAGTGCTATTGATTTTGAGTTATGAGGACCAGTTGACCAGTTCACCACATGGTTAATTGATAGGGCATAATTTAGTGTTTAGGCCTAAAATTTCAACCCATATTTATTTCAAATTGGACCCTCATCCATCATGAATTAAACTCAAAGTCTAATTTTAATTATTATCAAACTCAAAGTTGGAATTAAGTTACAAAATTGACTCAAAAAAATGCCTTCTTTGCATCCTCTTCTTGAGTTCTGACAAGAGGAGAGGGTGCGAACAATCTTTAGGTACTTACCTCTACATCAACATTCTAAAAATTGACTATATGGGTTTGAATTGTCACGTAAAAGTGGACTTAATTTGTTATGTGGAGTGGACTTGAGTTAGCATATAGAAGTGGATTTAATTTACTATGTGGACGAGGACTCAAACTACTATATAATTACATATTTAATTGTCACATAAAATGGACTTAAATTTATCATGCAAATATAGGCTTGATCACCATGCGTGATGAACTTTATTTGCCATATAAAATAAGTATTGGTTTTTTATATAAAAGTGGACTTAATTTGTTATGCAATAATGGACTTGATTTGTCATGAGAGAGTAGACTTGAGTTGTTACATAGAGTGGACTTGATTTATCATGAGAAATAGACTCGAATTGTCATATTGAGTGAATTTTAATTGTCACATTAAGTGGGCTTAAGTTGCCACATATCATGAATTGTTAGTGAATTGAATTTGCCATGAGAAGTGGATTTGAGTGGCCACGTAAAATGGACTTGCATTGCAATATTTATGCTTATTTTCAGCATTTCAAAAATATCCCAAAAAGTGAAAAAATGTCAGAAAAGATTTCTCGATATTTTTGCCCAATTGTTCAGAAATACTGAAAAAATTATCAAAAAATTTCTCAACGTTTTTAAAATGCCAGAAAAAACTTATTCCTGATGCTTTTTATGGCATTTAGAAAATATCAGAAAAAGAACACCTTTTCGGCATTTTTTATCAAAATACTTGAAATGTTCCCGGCGTTTGGGCTAAAAATATCAGGAATATTGTTTGATACATTCTAATTGTTACTTTGCTTCTCAAGTTTTGCTGCATTAGTCATGTTTGATTTCTTAAATTAGTATTGGAATTCAATTGAAGTAGGATCTTTTGTGATAATTTTGAATTATTGGCGAACTGTTTGATTCCTTTCCTTCTAGAACCTTCATGCAGTATATTTACTAAACAAAAGTCAGGTTCTGTAACATAAAAATTTTGCACAGGATCAAAACATGAACACCCAAGAGTAATTGCAGGTAAATTTGACAAGTTCTATTCTGGTGTTTTACAGACATTTGGGCTCGTACAAACTCTGAAGTCATTAATACGTATAGATCGTCAAAGGATAAAAGAAGTAAAATAACTAAGTTTGTACACTATTTTCACATACAGTACCTTTGCCATTACTGCAGTAGGGCAAGATGCTTCTTCGGTGCAGCAAAACAACTCACCATCTACAAATCCCTAGCTTTTCTTTCCGGCATAAAGCGAGCATTTCATCATACTTTGAAGCATATATAAAACCCTAGGGCTGCACAAAAATTCTAATTGGAGTTAATTCTCATATACTTTACAAAGTTTGAGTACATTTCATGATTGAATCCTAGACCCATGGAAACGTACCTCAACCTCCACTTCAAAGTCTTCCGAATGCACTATACAAGAATTGCCAAATGTCTCTGAAGCAGAACTTGATCCGCTCAACCATTAGAAAGAAAGTACAAGCAATATAAGAAGTTTTGTTTGAATAATTCCACAATAAAAGCAAGTGGAGCAAATTGGAGGAAGTCAAAAGAAAGCCCACAGATCTCCATCAAAGTATCGTGCAAAATGACCACCCCCACTCAAGGCTAAGAATTCAGTTGAGTAGAGTGGAACAGTGATTAACACCTGCAAGTTTTGGGAGCAGTTAACAAGTATGACATCCCGTTGATTGTCAAATGAAGTCACTGGATGAAAGAGGAACCAATGAACTCACTATTCACCATCATAGATTTATAACCAAGTCACCAACAATAAAAAATAGATTAACACCTGCTACTAGCTGTTGACAATTTAAGTTGGTAACTTGATGTTTGTTTTTAGTTTGTATCAGATTGAAGTATCATTGATGTTAATAATTAAGTCCTAGGATAGTGAAGGCCTTAAAATTGACTTTCTAATCCATCCTGGAACTTAATTCTGGAAAAGATCTAGTGACAGAACCATAATATGACCAGCCAAAAAAAATAAAAGAACAGAAATCAAACAATTAATATGTATTATGATTCAAATTTCACAGCAATATATAAAATGCCAACCAAATTTTTTGAGCTCCAATATCTGAAAAAGTTTCCTAGTAAGCTGATGCATAAAACAATTATTAACTCTTGGACGATGAATAATTAACTTATACCAACAAAGAGTAACCAGGACAAAGAGTGCTCCTTCTGTACAAGGTTGAGAGTGATATGCCATGTCTCCAAGGGCTGAATAACAAAAACCTTAAAACAATCAACAATTAGAACAAATAGTTAAATTCTATCAGTTTTACAATGGAACAAGATGCAGCAATGATAGATCAAAACGTAAGGTGTGTACTTATATAGTAGTATCCAATTCCTCCCTTGTATCAGTGCTGGTAGTATAACATAGAGGGCGCTTCACATTTTTTCTGAAAGGAGCAATGATGGTTCAGAAATATCAGGGAGAGGAAGACAAAACACTGATGTGTCCTTTAAGACTTCTATGGGCTTCAACTCATGCTCAACAAGGCTTGAATCGTTTACCACATCAGCATTAACTTTTGATTCTGAGCTTTGTTTGTAACCCCCAAGCCTGGCTGCTTTTTCTGAATAGCCCTGCCAATTTTCCGCTTGCCTCTTGCAAGTAGGCTTTTTGTGCACTATTTTCCTTCATCAATGAGCCTGAAGCTACATCTCCCAATTCACCCCGAGACTGGTTTACTTCCTCAATAGGATGACCAACTACATCTGATGATGACAAGAAGAATATAAGGAATGCTATAAAGGATGATGTATTAGGCCATCTGGAGGATCAGAATCTCCATCTATTTGTGCCTTCTCAGGGCTTTTGACCCTTACATCTTCCTGTACAAACAAGATGGACACATCTCTTGTATAAATCCATGCATTTTATAATGTCAAGTATGATACATTACTCCCACATCGAATATTGAATAGATAGAGTCCAATATATATAGTGAAGGTCCATATCCCATCAGCTTAAGCTTTTGGAATAGTTTGGTATCCGGTCCACTATATTGATCCGGTATAATACTCTTAGACTCCCCTAACTAGTGGTGTTAGAGATTTAGATTTGAAGCTATATAAACTCTCTAAGACTAGAATTATCATAAGAATGATGCAACTAAGTCGAGTCATATAGTAGTCGCTCTCAGAGTTTGAAATTGAGACAAGACTCATTTGCAAACAGTACATGGGCAAGTCATCTGGTGATGCACGCTGGTTTAATAGTCGATGATGTGATTAAGTCATATGTTGCTCTCGAGCTCAGATTGGAGCAGAAATAAAGCCCTTTTGTAGAAAGTGCAGGGCTTGATCGACATCATGTTGAATGCAGTTGATCAAGTGCTAATATTAGACTTAGAAATTGAGTCAAGTCGAGATCACGTGGCTAGTAGTGAATCTCCGGATGTTGCCCCTCAAGAGGGAGATTGTTGGCTAGTATTAGATAGTTCTCCTGTAAGCATTGATTGGAATTGGTCTGATAGAAAATTGTTGATTAAGAGTGTTAAAATTGATATACTCATATCACATCTGAAAGGGGAGATAGTTATTGATTAAGAATGTTAAATTTGATGTAATTATATCATACCTAAAAGGGGATATTGTTATAGTGTCAAATGTAATACATTAGTCCCACATCAGATATTGAATAAATAAAGTCCAATATATAGAGTGAACAAGTTCATATCCCATCAACCAAGGCTTTTGGAATAGTTTAATATTTGGTCCACTATATTGATCCAGTTTAACACTCTTGGACTCCCCCAACATGTGTGGCGGGTGTAGGTGAGCATAGATGGCCCAGGCACGCACAGGCATAAGCAGGCATGGCTGTAGGTGGGTGCAAGCCCAGGCTAATGCAACTGAGTGTAGGCGGCCAAGAGCATGCTTAGGCAACCATAGGCAAGCGTAGTCTGCTATGAGCGAGCATAGGCGAGCACAAGCAACAAGGGCCTGCCGGCATGCGAGTTTGAGAAAGGAGACAGCTACGACTAGCTAGAGCTTTCACTAAAATTTTTGGCATTTTTAGTTGTTTGTCTCACAAACGTTAAAATTTTTTTCGCATTTTGGGTAAAACGCTGGGAAATCCAAGCATTTGTCATCGAAATATTGAAATCTTTTTGTGTTTGTAAAAAAATTGCTAGTAATTCTCGGTATTTATCAATAAATGTTGAAAATTGTCGGTGTTTTGATGGCTGCTGTAGAAACAATATCGGCAATATTGAAATATATTGTCATGTTGTTCTACCACAAGGAGTGGGCTTAAATTTGACACAAGGAGTGGACTTGACTTACCACGAGTAGGGGACTTAAATTTGGCACATGGAGTTGACTTCATTTGTCACACAAGGTTTTGTGTCCATATTTTTACTTGAGAAATATAGAGTGCATATTTGATTGGACATTTCTTTTTGAGAAAACTGGATGTTCCATCATAAACAAAATATTAATATTCTTTGTTATTATTGCCCCCAAAAGCTTAAGCATAATACCTCTTCAGAAATTGGACGTTGATTGGTGTCATAGGTCTTTTTCCTTTGTCATCAATTAGTTAGTAAGATCTTAAAGAGCCCTCTCAATTGGGTTTGAACTTGCATTTCTTGCTTCAATTTCGGATGATGAGTCTTCTCAAAACTAAGACCTTTTCTCCCTTCTTGAAGGATCTAAGTCGGATCATCTTGTTTTAAGCCTTAGACATTTATGTCTGATACATTTTTAGGTTTTTTTTTTTGCTATGCCGCGAGCCTTGTCTTTGTTTGCCCATAATGGCAATTTAAGAGAAGGGAATAAATTAGGTTTATTAAGAATAATAATAATTTTTTACAATCAAAACCAATTCACCACCCAATTGCAAAAACTATAAGTCCACAAGCAATAAACCAATCACAAATTCTATAATTTAAATAGAGAAAAGGAAGAATAACATTGTAATTCTTTTTGTAGTTCGGGGATCAATTGTGCCTACTCAATGACTCTTGCCTCGGTCTTGAGGACTTGGATTTTCCACTAGAGTCATCAATTCTTGAGGCAAAGGCAAGCATTTACACCAACTCACAACTATGACTATGGCTTCCTTTGGGTAAAGCCATGCCTATGCAACTTTTGCTCCAACTAGCAAGTGTCAACTCCTACACTAGATATTTTATCTCTCAAATACTCCAAATACCCTTGGAGTGATTTATAAGTGGAAAGGATAAAGAATGTAATACATGTATGCCTCTCTACAAAAGCCTCTCAAGAAGAGTACAAAGGCAAAAGATAAAAAAGTTCAAGACCAAAGTTTAGAGTGATTGGTCACCAGAGGCTCGAAAAAACTTGTTTCAATCTCACAAAAATAATCAAAGATATAAAAGTTATTAACTAAATAAACTCCAAGCTCTTATATACCCATTGGTGAGAGCATTAGCCATTAAGTTTTGTTTTGCCGAGTTCAAGCATCCAAAGAATTTCAAAGATCAAATTTAACTAGTCATTGTAACTAATTTCATAGGTTCAAACATCCACTAATTAGGTTTGGATGCCCGAACTCCATAGTGTGGGCATTCAACAAAGACATCAAGCATTCAAACTCTGAATATGGAAAGTCCAGAAGCTATGGTTTCTAAATCTTTGGGCGTCCAATGTTGAAGTTCTAGTGTCTAAATCTATCAATAATTTCAAAGTTATTTTTGCTAGATTTGAGCATCCAAACTCAAATGTTCGAACTTTAGAAGTTAATAAATAAACTACTATTTTACTATAACTTTAGTTCCCTATTCGACATCGTCACAATACTGATTTTGGATAAATGATAAGCCAGTGAAGGTATTCTAAGATAATTTTGAGTATTAGCCAAAGCTCTAAACTAAGAATTCAAAATGCATATCTTTGACTCACACAATAAATAAAAATTTTAAACCTAGTGGGCTGACTTTAACATCTTGAGCCTTCTTTAAGCTATCTTCAATTTTTCAAGTTCTGTTCATTGATCCACCATCATGCCTCATCTTCAATATTTTCTTCGTATTTATCTACACTTGAGGCCTCCAAAGAGGCTTGATCTTCATTTTAGGCTTGTCTTGGCTACAAGCTACACGTGTACAAGATTTGATCAAATACAAAATTTGTTCATTATTAAAACTATAAAGGGCACTAATCTCATTCAAGGAGTCTAGCTCATCTAGATGAAGATAAACATTATCTTCTTTTATTGATTTTCTCTTGCAAAGCAATCCTTAGAGAGGAAATTGGAGTTTGAAAGGCTTATGCTTTTTATTATCAAGGTCCATCTTGATTTGGTTATATCCTGGAAAACCATTCATAAAGGAGAATATTTTGAAATTAGTCTTGTTGTCAATCATGATTTTCATTATAAATAATATAAAGTCATCTTTAGGATATGTTTTGTTCAAGTCCCTGTAGTCCACATAAATGTGGATTTGGCCATTTCTTTTTTTTGACTAGCACAATACTTACTACTCAGTCTAGATATTTCTCTTCCCTGATAAAGCCTATTTTGATCAGTTTCTTTATTTCTTTAATCACCTTTTATTTTAGGTCAAGTTTTATCTTTCTAGGTGTTTGTTTGATAGGTAAAAGTTTGGGATTGATAGCCAACTTGTGGACTATAATTTCAAGATTTAGTCTAGGTATCTCCCTGTAGTTCTATGCAAAGTAGTCAATGTATTTCTTGAGTATTACTTTGAGTTGGGGTTATCTTTCTTCTCAAAATCGTGTGCTAATAAGGGTTGGCTTGCGGTTTACCTCTGAACCAAGGTTGATTTTCATTAGTTCATCAATTGTGCCTTGGTCCCCATCTTTGAGTTTTGGTGGAGCTTCTATTGGTTTGAGGATCAAATTTGCACCAAGTGATTTCTCACGTTGAGTAGGACTTGGCAAAGCTTCTTATTTTAGCTTTGAGGGTATTTTGACTATATCATGCCCCTTTTTTAGGCTCTAATAAAGCTTTGTTGAGGATTTCACCTTCCTGTGATGTAAGGAGAGTTGTGGCTAGCTCAATGCAATGGCTTGTGTGTCAAAAGATATTAAGGATGTTTGATTAGCTTCATTATCAAATAGAGGTCCAATAGTAACCATGACATATGAATACTTGGAATGATGTAGTGCATTCTTTTATAATTCTTCATTGGTACATTGGAATAGGATACTTTGTAGTCAGTTGAATCAACAAGTATATGCTCAAGTCAATCCTAATTGAAATGTAATAATTCAGGCTAATAGTTCATCTTCTAGAATGCCAAATTTGCGCATGAATTTTGAGATAAATAACCTTATGAAATAATGTTCTCTCTTTTCTTTTATATTGTGATGCTAGAAGAAGCAAATGATGTAAACCATATATATTTGTACTTATTTAAAAGAAAATCTTTTTCTAGAGATTTCTTTTAGTGAACAAATGATATATCCTTTTATCTTTGATTAAGGCCTCTTACTTAATTCAATCTATTGAAGTTTAAGGGTGATTCTGCCTCAGGATATGGTAAGTCATCGATGGATCTTTCCTTACACCTTTTTTCTAGTGAAATATTTTCTTTAGGAACCTATTTTTCTGACGACTTCACTACTTTCACCATATTTCTATCGGTTAGTTGCACTTTTGACTTTAGCTTTGATCTTGGATGCCTCCCAACCTCAATTCCAAGGTCTACACACCAATAGATGTCATTTAATACTTATTTTTTTTAGTTGTCTTTCTTGGCTGATAATACACCACAATGAGCCTGGGTAAGTCCCCCTAATTTCAGTATGCGATCCAATTTTCTCCCCTTTTTTCTTTTTCTCTTTTTTTTTGACTTTTCAATCCCATTTTCATTTAGGATCCAAGGTTTGTGGGCTCTCAAACACCAATCGATTCTTACTTTTTGAGTCTACCTCTCTTGGTTTGGCATTTTATATGAGATTTATCCATTTAGAAATTTGTTTCCCATTATTTTTTCTGGAGGGTGACCTTTTTTCTCTAAGAGGAGATTCTTGAGATGTTATCTTTCAATATTAGCACTTTTATCTTTAAAGTAACTTCCCTAATATGGTTCTAGGTACTTGTAGATTAGTCGCCATCTTTTTAGCCTTGCATTTTTGAAGTTAAATTAGGATATGGATGGATGGAGGAGGTGCAAGGATTCCAACTCTACTATATTTCATTATTGACTATCCTTACCTTCAAGCATTACCTTTGCATTTTTCAAAGACCTTATCTGTAAGATAGAAGGTAATTTACCTAAATACTAAGAGAACTTTTTATTTTATGTCTCTTAAGAAAGTTATAGGCTAAATATTCTTTTATTTTATGCTTTTGAACCTCATACAATCATTTGACTCTTTCATACTATAGATCTAATGTAAGTAACCTTTTCCTTATACATTAATCACTCCAATATTAAAAAATAGCGTTAGTCCTTTCTCAACTAAAGAACATTAAACAAACATCCTTCTTTCATTCAACTAGAGTCCATTCAATTATCAAGCTATGTCCAAATCTTTAAGATAGATGCTACAATCCCTACTTGAATGGACTCTTAGTTGCCTTCATGATGATCATTGTTTGGTCATCAAAATTTGGCATAATGGCATTTAGCCTTAGCCACTTTAAATGGATTTGGCCCTAGCTCCCTTGATAGACTTTGTCCCCTTGGATGGGAGGTGAGGAGTTGATCCATACCGGATAGATGGAGTAGCAATTGCGTCAATGGTAGAGTAGGTTATAGGCGGTTAAAAACTGACTTTTTACCTATTGTCGAGTCTCTAGAAGATTGATATCCTAGTTTACACCAATGAAGTATCTATTTTATCATCGAGATTTATCATAATGAAATTTGTCCTCTTATCCCTTGGAAGGGAGATCTTTGTCCTTATGGAATCAATTTCAGTGGTCTGGGAGTAGTAGACTCGGGGGAGATATCTCGATATACAAATCAAAGTTTATTTTAATTTTAAATGTGGTATCAAGTATTGTGAGAATATTTGTCCCTATTGTTAATTATCTCGACAATTATCAAAAACCTCCTAAAGCAAGAAATCTAGTTAATAAAATAGAAATATAAAAAAAAGCACCATTTGATTGATTTGAGAGAGATGATACATGGCTTAAGGAAGGGCATACCCTCATTTTCTAATGAGTTTCAACATAGAATTATCAAAAATATAAGACAAATAAAGAGAAAGAAAAAGTAGAGAAGAAGCTTTGATGTGTACTGCTACCTCACTCCTCTATGTTGGACCACATGGTATCTAATTTGGATGGTACTTAACCCAATCTTCAGCAGATTTGGTGACATCATCCAATAGAACATGAAAGGAAATGTGAAAGTTTGAAGTGCTTCCATAGTCAATGATGCATAGGTGATAAATTTTTTTTTATTTTGAAGTGTTTTCAAAGCTAATGAAGTGTAGGTGATAATTTTTTTTATTTTAAAGTATTTTCATAGCTCATGGGGCATAAGTGATAACTTCATGAGTTTTGAAGTTTTCCCATAATCAATGAAGCATAGGTGATAACTTTTTTATTTTAAAGTATTTCTATATCTCATAGGACGTAAGCAATAACTACATGAGTTTTGAAGTGTTTCCATAACCAATAAGGCATAGGTGATAATTTCTTTGATTTTGAAGGGTTTCTATAGTCCATAGGGCATAAGTGATAACTTCTTGAGTTTTGAAGTATTTTCATAACCAATGAGGCATTGGTGATAACTTCTTTGATTTTGAAGTATTTTTATAGCTCGTGGGATGTAAGCGTTAATTTCATGAGTTTTGAAATATTTTTATAGTTAATAAGGCATTAGTAATTACTTTATTTAATTTTGAAGTGGTGTTACTCACTACTTGTGAAGTTGGGCTTAGCCTTAGGGTGCTACCAAAGGCTTTCGTAGCATACCCAATGGAACTTAGCTTGACCTAGTTTAGTTCCATTCAAACTAGCTTATGTTCAGGTCAGGATGGCAACATCACCCATTGTTCACAACCTTGGAGTATTTCTGAAGGTTCAGCACATATAGTGGGACTCAGTTTGACCTTATTTACTTTCATCAAGACTAATATGGTTTGAGTTCAAGTTTGAGTTCAGTTTGGGATCAATTTAATGTTTGATGCTCAATTTCAATTTGAGTCTAAATTGATTCACATCAATATTTAAAACTTATTGAAATGTGATTTACTAAACTCTTTCCTGAAAGATAGTGATACGCTCTAATTTTCTTTTCCTAGAATCTTTGGTGATTGAATTTGTAATGATGCTTTATAGCATAACCAGGGGATCTATGTAAAACATCCATTCCCAAAATTACTATCGGTATTGACAGTGAATGTTTTATTTATAATAACAAATTCAATTCACCAAGCTAGATAATTTTTAGAAGAACATTTGTCAAATACTGATTATTGACTCTAGTTGGTGCAGTGTTGATTTCACTAGTTCAATATTCAAGACTCGATTTTAGTTTGAGTATGGTTTTATTTAATTAGAGTTGACTTTCACCTTATATCAGATTTGGGTTTGCATCTTCGTGGACTTTTGGTCAGTTTGGTTTAACTTAATTTTTGTTCAAGCTCGACCTGGTTCTAGTTTGACTTTGAGTTTAACTCTTTCATTTGAATTTGATTTAACCCAATTAGGATTTGATTCAAGCTTGGTTTGATCCAAATTGGATTGGATACTTGATTTGATTCTAAATTTACCCAACTTAAACCTAATCAGGGTTGGGTCTGAGCTGATTTGATTCAAATTAACTTAATTTAGATTTTTAGATTTAGTTCAATTTGAGTTTTAATCCATATATTTAATTGATTTAGGTCCACTTGGTGATCTATCCAAGTCAATCTAGTTTTCTTATTTATTCTAACTGAGCTTGATATGATTAAATAATATTTATTTAATTGATTTGGCTCAAGAGCTCACAAGCTATCATGATGACTTTAGGCGAGCTCACAAACTGACCTTAGTTCTAATAGACGTTCGATGAGCTCGCAAGCTAGTCTTAATCTGAATAGATGTTTAGCTATCTTGCGAGCTGGCCTTAGCCTGAATAAATGTTCGACAAGCTCACGGTTGGCCTTAATCCGAAGAGATGTTCGATGAGCTCGGAAGTTGGCCTTAGATTGAACACACATTTGGTGAGCCTACAAGCTAACTTTAGCCAGAATAAAAGTTCGGAGAACTCATAGATTGGCCTTAGTCTGAATAGATGTTTGGTAAGCTCGCGGGCTAGTCTTAGTCTAAATATATGTTTGGCGAGCCTACTGGTTAGCCTTAATTTGAATAGACATTTGGTAAGGTCGCAAGTTGCCCTTAGTCTAAATAGATATTCGGTGAGCTTATGGGCTAGTCTTAGTCTAAATAGACATTTGGTGAGTTTGCAAGCTGACCTTTATCTGAATAGACATTTAACAAGCTTGCAAGCTCACCTTAGTTCGAATAGATATTCAGCAAGCTTATAATCTGCCTTAATCTGAATAGATATTCAGTGAGCTCATGGGTTTATCTTACTTTGAATAGATGTTCGGTGAGTTTCCAAACTGGCTTTAGTCCAAATAGACATTTGGTGAGCCTAAAAGCTAGCCTTAGTCCAAATAGACACTCAGCAAGCTTGCAAATTGACCTTAGTTTGGATAGACATTCAATGTGTCCATAACCTGGGCTTAGTCCAAATAGACATTCATGAGCCTATGAACTTGCCTTAGTCTAAATAGATGTTCGATGAGCTCGCAAGTTGGCCTTAGTTTAAATAGACATTCAATAAACTCACAAGCTAGTCTTAGTATGAGTTGATGTTCGATGAGCCCGTGAGCTGGCCTTTATCCTAATAGATATCTAGCAAGCTCACAAGCGAACCTTAGTCTGAATAGATGTTTAATGAGCCCACGAGCTGGCTTTAGTTAAAAAAGATATTCGGCAAGCCCACAATCTAGTTTTACTCTGAATAGATGTTTGGCAAGCTCAGAAGCTAGCCTTAATCTAAATAGGCATTCAATGAGCCCTCAAACTAGCCTTAGTCCAAATAGATATTTAGTGAGCTCATAAGTTAGCCTTAGTCTGAATAGATATTCGATGAACCTACAAGCTTGCCTTTGTCCAAATAAATGTTTGGCAAGCCTGTGGGTTAGCCTTAGTACAAATAGATGTTCGGTGCACCCACAAGCTAGCCTTAATTTTGAACAAGCCTGCAAGTTAGCCCAAGACTAAAGTTGACTTTTGGGCGAGCCCGCGAGTTGGCCCTAGGTCGACGGTGGAGATTTGTCAGTATGCATAGGACCATGGGTGGCTGTGGTGTTAGTCAAGTCCTATTGATGCGTAGAGCCGTAGGTGACTGATGGAGATGAAGATCCATTGTGATGTGTTGATAAAGTTTCATTAATATACTATAGGTCACAGTAGTGATGGCACAAAAATCAAGGCAAGTGAACTTCTCTCCTCTTTTTCTTTTTCTTTTTTTGTACAGAAAACCTTCCCTCCTTTGTGCAACTGTCCATGACCCTCCTTTTTCTTAAAAATTGTTTTATTTTTTTCCCTTTTTACTTATCTTCTTCCCTTCTCTTACCTATGCCTTTTTCTTCTATCCTTCACCGGAGAAGGTCCAAGCCCGTCTCCATCAAAACCAGGCCAGATCTGATAGGATCTTGGCTAGATCTGGCCAGATGATGATTGGAGCAGCTTGAGGAAGGTTGGGCAGGGTTTGCGGAGGTGGAGAAGATCAAGCAGGTTGGTGCGAAGGAGAGGAAAGTGGAGGTGGTTGGGCATGTGTGGGACTATGTAGAGCTTGTGGAGGAGGCCAACAAGCAGGGCTTGTCGAAGGCTGGTGGTTCATCAATGGAGTAGTGGTCATAGATGGCTTGAAAATCTGACAGAATTTTCCAGAAGAGGTGTGAGAACAGGCCAGCTACAAGCTACTAGGTTTGGCGAGGGTGTGCTTGGGCTAATCTTGGTTGAAGAGGCAGGGCTGTGGGTTGGAGCATGGCTACATGAGTGAAGGTGGAGAGGTATCATGGGGCAGTTCATGGGGATTATTTATAAATTTTTTTCCAAAAAAATTAGATCAAAATGTAATTTCATAAGTTTCAAAGACTTTTTGTGAAAAGGACATGGTTATAAAATGTTAAAACTTTTAGGATTCTTTTTGAATAAAATTTGGACTTATTTATAAATAAAATGTTTTGGGGAGTCTATTTAAAAAAATTAGAAATTTTAGGGGTTTATCTATAAATATAAAATTATGAGGGGTTTATTCGCAAATTTTAATTTAGCCCATTTTCTCGTTGATCAAAATTTGGGCTAAATTGAATTTAAGGCTCAATATCCAAATTTGTCTTATTACAAGTCCAACTCAAAATCAGAGTAGGGCTACAAGGTCTAGTTAAACAACCCCCGGGAATGGGAGATGAGGAATTGCTCCATGCTTATGCAAACTCTAGTTGCTCCCATGTTGATCGTTGGTTGACAAAGTGTGCAACAAACCATTCATCGAGGATAATGGTGTAGATTGAGGTAGGAGGATCACTTGATGACACCATTTTTCTTTCTTATAATGGAAAATTAATCATTAGCTTTCAGCTTTCTTTCTTTTGATATGTGTCTATAGCAACAAGGATTGTCTACTTGGAGGAGAAGTCAAATCCCATAAGGTATGTCAAAAATTATGGGATCAAAATCAGCGGTCCAAGATGGCAAAGACCTCAGAAAGCAACCTTGATGATCGGACCAAAACAGGTGGCAAACTGGGCTCCATCAATAAATATATTGGGTGTTGGAAGAGACTCTCAGAGTCTTTCTCCGGGAGTCTTTTCTTGTAGGGTTTGATAGACTAACAAATCAATTTTAGTCTCTCTTCTTGGATTAACTAGTCTATGATTGGCATGACTACAATAGGTATATATATATAAATACATTGAATATGTACATGCAACATGAATCTATTTCATTCATTTGCATCCCTTTTGCTAATCAATCTAGTGCTCTTAACACAAAGATGGCTCTTATTGTAGCACTTCATTCTCACTACTGGATTCTAATGGCAAATGCCACTGTTTGAGTTTAATTTAGATAAAATTAAATCTAATAAAAATTTAGTTAGAATAAAGATTTGTATGCCACTAAAATACAGCTATGATACACCAAACTAGTTGATTGTTTGGTAAACTAGTCGCCCGATTCTAATGAGCCGATGGAATATCTTTGCCGATTGATCATTTCCTCAACTGGTTGATTGGTTCTCATGAACTAGATTTGACAGCTCTCTATTGATCGATCAGTTCCTCAACTGGTTGTCCAATTCTGTTTAGGGTCGGGAGAAACTAGCTACAAAAGAGTATGGAAATTTGAATTCCATCATATCCATTATCGGTAACAAATAAAATATTCATCCATATTTACTAACATTTGAAATTCAAATTTGAGATCATAGTCATCTTATCATCCATAACAAATCAATAAGCTTGAATGAATATAATAAAATCTCAAATGATCCTCTTAGCCATCTATAAAATCTTGGACAATGACCCCAAAAAAGGAGATCGAAGGATCAAAATAAAAGGGAAGTCAGAGAACCATTGCCTACATCCACCAATGGCCCTAGGCCTTCACCTACGTGGTCCCACTTTGGTATGCACCCCCTCGAGCTTTGCCTCTCACATTTCACCATATAGCTATCATTTTCCTACTCCCACGCTTTTTCCCATGAGCTCCATCACCATACTCCACCCTTTGCCTCCGCTACCTATGAGTCACCACTTGTGACCCTATGCCAACCTCCCTACTCAATGCCAACTCCACCCACAACACCTCTAGCCCCCAGGCTCCATTGGCATGCCTCCACTCAGTCATCTAATAGTGTCCTTGTGCCCAACTTTACCTTCACCTTTGTCCCGAGCACCTCTTGTAGCCATCTGTTGCACCAAGGGCTAGATTTGACCATCTTTTCCTTGTTGTGCCTACATTCTCACTAATGAGACCCTATCTACTTGCCACCTGCTCATGTTGACTTGCTTCATCATCCACCAAGGCAGAGGCCTCCCCCTAGCATTGCCAACCATGGAGCAAGATTGGATTTGGCCACATCTCGACCAAATATGATTGAATCCATCATGAGAAAGTAGCTTGATCTTGCTCATGTAGAAAACAAAGAACAAGAAAGTGGGAAGAAGGAGATGAAGAAGAATAGGTTGGAGAAAAGTAAGAAAGAGAAAGAAAAAGCAAAAAAAATATAAAAAAAATTATTGCTGCTAGCCCACATGGGGGAGAGAAGAAAAAAGAAGAAGAGAAAAAAAGAAAAGAACAAAAAAAAGGGAAGAGAAAAATAAAAAATAAAAAATGGAGAGTAAGTTTTCTCACCTTGTTGAATGTGCTCCCCACAACTCAATTTAAGGCTAGCCTGCATGCTCATCCGAAAGCCATTCTGACCAAGGGTCAGCTAGCAAGCTTGCCTAAAAGTCAACTTAATTTAGGATTAGCCTGCGGACTAATCCAAAAGTCATTCTTACTAATCTTTGAGCTTGTTTGAAAGTTATTCTGACCAAAGGCCAGTTTGCAGACTTGTGTGAAAGTCAATTCTGACTAAAGGCTAGCATGCAGACTCGCCCAAAAGTCAATTTTGACTAAAAGCTAGCTCACGAGCTCACCTAAAAATCAATCAGTTTAGGGCCACCCACAGGCTTACCCAACAACCAAATCTAGACTCGAGGCCAGTCTGTGAACTCGCTGAGAAGTCAAATCAATTAAAGACTAGCTTGTATGCTCACCTAAAAGTCAAATCAATTTAGGGTCAGCCCATGAGCTCACCCAAAATTATTATGACAGCACGAGGGCTATTGAATCAAAGTAATCAAATAGATTATCATAATTAAATGACTTAATTATATTAAAATGTTAAGACAAACCAAATTGACTCAAATAGACTACCAATTGGGTCTAAATCAACAAACAAATGGATTGAAGATAGTTTAAATGAGCAAAAAAAAAAGCTCTCTATCGATTGATTGCCTGATCAACTAGTTGACTAGTTCAGATCAACCAAAACTAGTAAACTAGCTCTGCCAATTGATACGTTCTTAACTGGTCATCTAGTTATGATAAACCAAAACTGGCACCCTTTCAGCTGGTCAATCGACCTTTCAATTGGTCGTCTATTTCTACTAGGAAAAAAATGACTTGGGTTCAGACCTGACTATAAGCAAGTTCAAATTGGGTCAACTTGAATCAAGTTAGTTCAGGCCCAACCCTAATCAGGTTCAGATCAGGTCAACTTGAAATCAGTTCAAACCCAACCTCAACTAGGTTCAAATTTGGTTAACCTGAATCAAATTGATTTAGACCCAACTTCAATCAGGTTTAGGTCTGATCATTCCAAATGAAATCAATTTAAATCAAACCCTAATTGGGTTCAAATCAGGTCAAGTTGAATCAAGTTGGTTTAGACCTAGCCTTGATCAATCCAAATCAGGTCAACTTCGATCAAAACAAGCTCAAATCGAGGCAACCCGAAATCAAATAAGGTCGAATTAAAATCTAATTGAGTCGGACCATATTCAAACCAAAATTTAAGCAAGATCAAATCAAACCATAGTTGGGTCGAATCAAATTCAAATCAAACCCTAATTGGTTAAAAGCAAGTTTGAATTAAACCCTAATTAGGTTAAGTCCAAACTAGCTTCAATTGGGTTAAACCAAGTTTGAACTGAACCCTAATGGGGTCAACTAAGTTTGAACCAAATCCTAATTAGGTTAAACCAAGTTCAAACTAAACCCTAATCGGGTTAAATTAAACTCAAATGTAAACCCTAATTGGGTCAAACCAAATTCAAACCGAACCCTTTCGGGTCAAACTGAACCCAAATTCAATTCCAAAATAGGTTGAACCTAAACCAAAACTAGGTTGAATTTGAACCTATACCAGGTCACACCTGAACTAAAATTAGGTTGAACCTGAACCTAAACTTGGTCGAACATGAGCCAAAATAAGGGCAAACTTGAACCAAAAGTAGGTTAAACTCGAACCAAAACTAGGTCAAACTAGATCTAGAACTAAGTTGAATCAAACCAACTTGATATTGATCCCAAACCCATTAACAAGTTGGACTAGGATCCATTAAGAACCCAATCAAAGTTGGATTCAAGATCCATTAAGGATCTGATAAGAACTCAATCCGGGTTGGATCCAAGTTCAATGAGGGTTGGTTGGCAACAAGTTTAAAATTGTCAACAACACTTCAAAACTTAATCGATAACATGCTAATGAAGTCATTGATTATCAAATCAAAGATGATTAGTATAAGCCAAAGCCACTAATTATTCTTTCAAATCAAATAGAACTAACATAGGTTTGAAGTCACTTAGTGAGTAAGCTAGATGTCGTATTTGAGTGAAGTCAACTAACAACACACTTAAAGCCATTGGCAACACTTCATGTTAAGCCAACATACACTCAAAAACTATTGGAAATGGTTCAAATTTTAATTAACAACATACCAAAGAGGCCATAGATTATCAAATTGAAGATGATTAGCACAAGTCAAGGATGCTGATCATTCCTTCAAATCAAATCAAACTAAGGCAAATTTGAACTCTTTAGTCAATCAACTAGACACCTTATTTGAACTAAGTCAATTGACAATATGTTCAAAGTCATCAGTCACACTTCAAATATATGTCAACACCTACTCAAAGGCCATTGGTGACGCTTCAAATCTAATCAAAATATACCAAGAAAAGTCATTGATTACTAAATTAAAGATGATTAGCACAAGGCAAGGCTGTTAATCATTCTTTCAAATTAAATCGAACTAAAGATAGACTTGAACTAGCTCAGTCAGTTAGTCAAATACCTTGTTCAAAAGAAGGCAACTGATAACACACATAAAGCCATTAGTTACACTTCAAGCTTAACCAACATAAGTTTCAAATCCACTGGAAATGCTTTAAATTTAATAGATAACATGCCAAAGAGGCAATCAATTATCAAATTGAACATGATTAGCACAAGTCAAGGCCACTAATCATTTCTTTATCAAATCCATGGTAGGCTTGAACTCAGTTAGTCAATCAACCAAATGACTTGCTCGAATGACGTTAACCAACAACACTCATGAAGTCATTAGTCATACTTCAAGCTCAACCAATGTAAGCTCCAAAGCCATTGGTGACACTTTAAAATTAATCAACAATAAGCCAAAAAATACCATCAATTATTAAATCAATAATGATTATCATAAGCTAAGGCCACTAATCATTCTCTCAAGTCAAATAATGAAAGAAGTTAACTAACAACAAGTAGAAAGCTGTCAATGATACTTCAAATCTAAATAACCAAGTTATCAACATCCATTAAGGATCAAACTAAAGCCCATTCGAGTCAAATTTCACTTGGTCAAGTGCATGAAAGTAGGGCAATGACAAGCATAAAGTATTTTCCCATTTCTTTCTCTTATTTCATATCATTCATCATTATGAATTTAAATTCACTAAATTGTAAATTGAGGGTTAAGCCATGTATTTCTTTCTCAGACTAATCAAAATTATGCTTTGTTTTTTCGTATCTCTTTTTTATTAACTAAGTTTTTCATTTTAGGAGGTTACTAATAATTGTCAAGGTAATTAATAATAAGGGCTTGTGCATGATGAAAGTCATATTCCCACAATTTTTGATCACATACTTAAACCACCCTAAAATTCATTTTTTGTTTTGAAATTATTCCTTGGGATCTCTAGCTATTTTGGATGGTTAGTTTTGGCTCCACAACCACTTGCTGCTGGGCCTAGCAATCCTCATAATAACCAAATGAGGGGTTTGAAGATTGGATCAATATCTCACAAATAGCAGAAGCTTTGATTGCAGCACCAATGATAAAGAAAACTCACATTGCAATGGACCATCCATATGTGCACTCACATCCTTCTTCAATACCTTGTGAGCTTTAGGGTTTTATAGGAAGTGTAAGGTTAGGAATTACTGTGTTGCTCTTTTCTAAATTGGCAATGAAAATTAGGCTTCTGATCACATGAAAGCTTTAATATTCTGAGCAATTGAGGGATGTGCATCTCAAGAATACCTTTGCATCTCTCTTCTTCTTGTTGAGAAGCTATAGGAGGATTTTGAATTAGCTCACAAACCTTGGCAAAAAAAAAATAATGCAAACTTGTGTTTCAAGATATTTGAGAGGCATGAGATTTTGAAGTTATTTGAGGGCAAAATTTTTTTGATGTATATGATACATGTTAATAGATTTAATTTGCTTCCACATAAGGACTATGAAGCATTTTGACAAGCTCTCTAGGTTTATAAGTTGAAGGAGGAATTTTTTTTTTCTTTGTTTTTTTAGTGGTGCTATTGACCCTTCAAATAATACCAAAAATTTTTGTCCCTTGAATTAACCTAAAATGAAACAAAAAATTGCAAAAAAGAAGAAGATCACGAAGAAGCTATTTAACTCGAGCGCATTCACTAGGGTTTATAGGGAGGACTCCTTCCATCACAATTTTGAAGTTGAAGAAATTGTTCGTTAAGCTGCAGCTCGGACTCCTTCTGTCAACCATCTGTGAACTATTTTTCTCAAAGTGATTTAATTTCTGAATCGTGTATATGTCATCCACATATATAGTAGACAGTCTAAGATGATGAAAAGTGATTGGTATTAGGGAATAGAGAAAAACACAGAATATAATAAAGTAGTGTGCAAATAAAGTTTTCCTCAACATCTCATTCACCCTTCTTAATGTCATTGTTTAGGACAATATTTTCATGATTTGCTTAGCCAAAAAATCAAATATTATAAATCTCATAATCCTACATATGAAGTTTTTTGTATGCAAATATGATTGTTGATGGGGTCAAACCTCGTCATTGATTTCATATCGGGAGACTCCTTGAAATCAGATCTATTAGGTTGGTTCTTGCCACAAGACCTACAAGACAAAGACATAGTGAGAGGGATAGTGGCCCCCCATCAATACTTAATTAAGTATCATTCTTTTAGAAAGAATAATAATAATAGAATCTAGAAGAGAAATAAATCATAGAATTCAAGAATTGAGAGCTTGTTACCTTCTTAAGAGTATATTCTTTCTAGATTTAATTTTGGGTTACTTACTAAATCCTGACTAAATTGATTTGAGGGTTTACTATATCATTAATGATAAATATGAATTCTTGAACAAAGAGACACCCCAAAAAGTTTTCCTACTCCTCAAATTTATTCAGCTTAATCAAATTATACAATTCTTAATTCACTTTTGACACAAGTTACATCCAAGAGAAATTTTGTATAATGGAGTAGAATTTTAATAAAACTTATACATCTGAAGCCTTGCTAGAAGAAACAATTAAAGAGAAACATATGTGTGTATTAATTAGAAAATCAAAAACTAGTATGACAAATAGGTAATCATTTCCAAACTCCCAAAAATGAATATTGTTGGTGGAGCATCATTTACTACCAGTTTTGAGTTGAGAGGCTCCTTGAAAATTTGTTCTGCTAAGTTGCCCCTCCATCAATTTGCACAAAGAGGAACTATGAAAGGAACTGCTAGAAACTCTCCAATAATGATCGCTCTGACTCTCAAATTAGTCCAGCACCTAATAATAAGAGTGGTGCAAGAATCTAGGCATTAGTTCTTACCTATCCAGCCGTTGTGCTATTTATAGTGTGTCTAGAGATTGCATATCAAAATCCTAGGATTTTCAATAATCAATTCACTGGATTTCTTGTAATAGATGACTATTAATCCCATATCCTTTGGTATTGACTTTCTAAAGAAGATGTGGATTATATCCTATAATCATCTGCTGCTAGCCATAAATCAATTAGGACATCCAAGATTGATTATAACTTAGTATGACTTTCTTATAGTGTAGCAAACCTAGGTGTGGGTTTGTCATTGGCTGAGGATACTGAGCTCATCACAATTTGGTGTTAAAATGGGTTATTACCTCAGATGCATTAGTTCACAATCCAATCTTTGGGTTTGACTTTTTGACTAGGCGGGTTTACCTCGGTCATCTACTTTGGGCATCGACCTTTGGTCACCTCGGCTGATGGCTTTGGCTTTGATCACCCCTATCCAATTTTATTGAGATAGTCCTTGTGGTTTGGTGTATCTTTAATATCCCCAAACTCTAGGATCTATCTTGTAGGCTTGGGGACTTGAGTTTTCTCGATGATTAGAAAATGGTCCTACCTTTGATCACCATGGCTCCAATAATTCAGCCCCTTATTTAGAGATGTTGGGTACCAATCACAGTATCACTTGGGGAAGTGTGCCATTATTTAACCCAATATTCTATGATGCAAGGTGTCAATTGCCATGCCTCTTGGGGAAGCAAGTTGCTAGTTTGTCAAATTTTGCATAATCATTTGAGTTTTGCTTCTCCTTGAAATGATGGTCTAGAGCCACCTGCTCATCTATAGAGGTGATGCCTTGCGTGCCTAGTTATTCTCTTCTAATAGGCCATTCACAGACAAAGGACACATGTCACTAGAATTTGAGTTAGGATTTTAAAGCCCCCACCTCTTGGACTTTGATGGTCCAGATCAAACCACGTGGAAGTGATCAATCAGTGTGATGAGACTTATATAAAGGATATTGTACCTTTCTCTTCTAATTTGGCACATTCATAGACCTTTGATTTCCTATTTTTGTATCTTCACTCCCCATCAACATACTTATTCTCCCATGGCATTCTCTTCCACTCCATCTAGCTTTAGGAAGGGATCACTTGCCGTGAAGGAAAGTGGCACTTTGGAACAAAAAACCTCCGCCGCAAAGAAGCTTTTGACTCCTCGCACCTCCTCGTTGTTGGCCACTAGGTGCCAAGTCTCTAGCTTTGCCTCCACATCTAAGGAGATCTAGAGAGCTACTACTAGATCTTCCACCACTTTGTTAGCTTCAAAATCTAGTGCGCCTTCCATTGCACCTTCTATTTTGGGAGCTAGCTCTAGACCTCTGATAGCTCACCCTTCAGCTACCTCAATGACTATCTTGCCTTTGCTTTCAAGTGAGTTCTAGCATTTAATCTCCTCACTCTATTCTGTATAACTTTAGCATAAATATTTTGTTAGGTATTCTTGAAGTGAGGGTCTGAATTTGAGTTTACTCTTCAAGAAAAAATTATTGAGCACTTGGTTAGCATATCCAACTTCCCATATGGGATTGAGTTAGAAATGTGGGGGTTAGAAGAGGATAGTAAAGCTCTTAGGTAGGAGTTTGGGTCTAAATTCAATATATATTGGGAGATATTTGAGAGCAGGCTTTGGTACCCCATAAATGCCTTTACTAGGGATATTCTAAGAGTTTGGGACATAACCTAGGACCAAATTGTGCTAAATGCCATGAAGTTTATTTCAGCCTTCCAAACCCTAGCTACCTCCAAGGCCTTCTTCCACACTATAGAGATGTTTAGGGATGCTTTTAAAGATTTCCAATGTTCTAATACAAGTGATTGGTGGTATTTTACCCCCTAAAAAGTGGTGTAAACAATTTGCTTCCACTCATGAGTAGGGTTTTCTTGAGAATTGACTCAGGCCTTCTTTATGAGTGGGGCGATCCTTCATCTCAAAGGACTAATCATGAAATTTGCCCCAAAGTCTACCAACTTTTAGTGTCCTAGGTAGAGGAGGTTTAGAGTGTTAGGTCTGCCCCTGCATGATCTGATGAGGCCTATTTGGAGTGACACAACCTTTCTATTACTCAAACGGTCAGTATGAATCTTGCCCTTCATGCTCCAAGTGTGCTTTCTATTTCAAGTTTTACCTCAACGTAATTAAGGAATGTTGCACTATGGGGATTGCCAAAATCTCATTTATGAACAAGTTTCTAAATGGACAAGGAGGCGCTCCTCGAGTGTCACCTGTTCCACCCCTTTATAAGAAGCCTGCTAAGTCTAGGGCTCCTACTCCTTCCCAAGCTACAACTCAAGGCCAAGGAAGGAGGAAGAGGGAATAAGAAAGAAAGAGCCAAGGTGCCAGTGAGGAGAAAGTGAAGAAGAGGTAGGTTACACCTCATTCTTCTTCCCCACCATCCCAAACAGATGCTACGAAAGGCCTTGCCTGATCTCTGACTCATCATATGATGAAGAAGGTCTATCATTGCAACGGAGTTGCTCCAGCTCCTACACTTGAAGAGTGGGGGCATTCTCCCTCAAAACATTGAGGCACTTCGAAGGAGATTGACATTGAGGAGTACTTCCTCGAGGACTTTGGGAATATTGCCAACCCCTTAATCACCTGACTCCTTGATGATGGACATTTTTGGAAGGGAGCTGAATCTTGCTTTGACATAAATTTTTTGAATTTAACTCTTTATTGACATTTTTCTCCTCTTTCATTATTCTTAAATTTTAGTTCAGCTATAGTTCTTGTAGTTTTTTTAGTATGAGGGCATCAATTTTATAATGCTCAGAGGCTGATAGTATCCAAGAAGAGTAAAGTCAAAGAGGAGTCATGCTTACTTCATTCTCAACTTAAATCTCTCCAACTCAGTATAGAAGAGGAGAGGAAGAAGGTGAAGGAAGAGAGGAACCTCCTTGTGGCTAAGCACGACTCGACTTTGTCTAGTATACAAGATCTAAAGACTCAACACAAGGCCACCCTAGAGGCTGTCAAATTGACGTGGTCACCATGTCAATTTAAAGCTAACTCAAATATAGGCTATCTCAAAGTATAAGGCTAGTGATGATTATCTCTAGGAATATGGAAAGCTCTCTACTAAGGGCTTCACAGAAGGCTATCTCATTTACCAGGACATAGTGAAGCAAACTCACCATGAGACCGAGTTTGACTTTGAAGACATTCAAGTTGAACTCTATGATGACCTGAGGTTTGGTGCCTCAGGTGGGAGCTAAGTTGCTTCTTCAAAGGGAGGTTGAAGTGTCAAAAGCAGAAGAAGCTAGAGAGGTGAAGATGGTAAAGGTCGAGGTGGGTGTCCAAGGATCTGGCAAGCCAACAGAGTCTTCAAAGCCTCTAAATATTTCTAACTAGTTATAGCTTTTTTTTCTTTATGTAGTGGAAGAATTTTTGTACCAGTCTTACTTCATAATTTAATAAAGTTTTGTCTTCTTTCTAAGCCATCTATCTCCTAAAACTATCCTTTTAACTTTCTTTCTAAGAATTGACCTTAATCAATCCTGCTTTAGTGCTTCCTTCAACTGATTGTTATGATGGCCAATCAAGCTTGGTTTTCTGGGATAAATTCCCTCAAGAGTTGGATTAGTCAACAACTTTATGTGTTTGCAAACAATTGCAAGAATTTCTTCTGCTTGTACCTAAAAGGCCTGGCGCTTCTCCCATTAGTCACAACTTCTAGGGTTGAATGCTTTCATGTCTCAATTGGGATTCTCTTCGGGTGAGGGAGTGCTTTTTAGAGAAGAATACATCAGCTGAAATATCACAACACTTGGCTAGACTACAAATTTGGTAGAGCCTATCTTTTAGTAGTTTGGTTTTTCACCTATCATAGTGTTGAGGTTTTGTGATCCATATGAACCAAGGTCTTTTGGCTAACATAGAGTCTAGATCTTATGCCTTGGGTGGACCGAGGTCTTTTACCTAGCGTGGAGCTTGGGTCTTATGTCTCAGGTAGACTAAAGTTTTATGCCTGGCACAAAACCTAGGTCTTATGACTTGGGTGAACTGAGGTCTTTTGCCTAGCATAGAGCCTAGGTTTTATGCCTTGGGTAGACCCAGGTCTTTTACTTAGTGTGGAGTCTAGGTCTTATGCCCTGTATGAACTAAAGTCTTTTTCTTTGCATAAAGCCTAGGTCTTATGCCTCAGATAAATCGAGGTTATTTTCTTGGTGTGAAGCCTAGGTCTTATATCTCGAGTGGACTAAGGTCTTTTACCCAATATGGATCCAAGGTCTTCTACCTCAGGTAGACCAACGTCTTATGCCTTATGTGGACCGAGATCTTTTATCCAATGTAGAGTCTAGGTCTTATGTCTCTAGTGGACCAAGGTCTTTTGCCTGATGTAGAGACTAGGTCTTATACCTCAGATGAATTGAGGTCTTTCGCTTGGTATAGAGCTGATGTCTTATGCTTTTGGTGGATTGAGGTCTTTTGCCCAATCTAGAGCTAAGGTCTTTTGCATCGGGTGGATCAAAATTTCTTGCCTAGCATGGAACCTAGGCTTTATGCCTCAGGTGAACCAAGGACCTTTACCCGATATAGAGCCTAGGTCTTTTACCTCGTATGAACCAAGGTCTTTTGCTTGCATAAAGCTGAGGCCTTATGCCTCTGATGGGCAGAGGTCTTTTGCCCGAGTCTCATGTGGACCGGGGTCTTTTTAAGTATCCTCTAAAATGGAATGAAAATTCTTTTTAGAAAAAAAATAAATAAGATGTGATTTATTTCAAAAATAGAACCATTTTAGATTATTGGCATGTTATGTTCTTGGAAGTAGCTTACCATTTGAGTGCTTGAGCTTGAAGGCACCTACTCCAATAGCAGAAGCAATCTTGAAAGGACCTACCTAGTTCGAAGATAACTTTCCTAAATCTCAATTAATAAGTTTAGCTCGACGGAGTACCCAGTCGTCTAGCCATAGTTCCCTCCTTTAGACTTGAGCATTGTAGTATCGAGTCACTCATTTGCTCAATGGTCCCAGTGTGAGCCATTTCTTGCACCTCCAGAATGAGATCTTTCTCTATTCAGAGGTTTGCTTCATTTGCTTTAGAATCATAAGTTCTAAGTCATGGTGAAGTGAGGCCAACTTCCATTAGAATGACCACCTCTACTCTGTAAGTAAGCGTAAATGGTGATTCACCAGTTGCTGTTCGAGGGGTGATCTGATAAGACCATAAGACATGCAACAATTCTTTGACTCAGGCGCTCTTTGCACTTTCAAGGCACCTTTTTATGCCTGTACATAGAGTTTAGTTTGTTACCTCAACTAAGTCATTAGATTGTGGGTATGCCACTGAGGTGAGCTTTTGTTTAATATGGAGACTACTATAATATTCCTTAAAGCTTATGCAGTCAAATTACCTTTCATTGTCTGTAACCAACACTCAAGATTGTATGAATCTACAAGTTATGTTCTGCTAGAGGAACTCTCAAACCTTGTTCTTGATGATAGTAGCAAGAGGTTCAGCTTCTACCCACTTGGTGAAGTAATTGATTATAACTATCAAGAACTTCCTTTGCCTTGAGGCTAATGGAAATAGACCTAGTATATTCATTCCTCCTTGGTCAAAAGGCTAGATAGACAAGTTTGTTGGAGCTGAACTATCAGGTGTGATATAACGAGGCATGTCTTTGGTACTACTCACATCTGGAGACAAACTCAGTTGCTTTAAAAGCCATATTAAGCCAGCAATAGCCCTACTTGAGAAGTTTTTGTGCAAGGGATCGTCCTTTGCCATGGCCCCCACATATCCCTTTGTGCACTTTGCGAAGGGTGTACTCCACTTCACTTGGCCTTAAACAACAGAGGAGTAGTCGTGAGAATGACCTTTTGTGTAGAATCTCTTTCATTAGGATAAAACTTGGTGCTAGTCTTTTTATCCTCCAATCCTTGGGCAACTAGCCTGATTAAGGTATGAGATGATGGGGCCTACAGTCCTTCTTCAGTCGCACCATCTTCAGTTGACTGTGAGTAGCTCGGATATTGTAAACTTTCCACAAAGATTTGCCTCAATTTTGCATTCATGGAATCTAAGGCTAATCATGCTAAGGCATCTACCTTCATGTTGCTATTGCAAGGTACCCATTGAATCTTTACCTAGTCTAACTTCCTAATGAGCTTCTAAGCTTTAGTCAAGTACTGGGTCATGATCAAGTCTTTTGCCTTATACTCTCCATCTATATGTAGACAAACAAGCTAGGAATTGCTAAGTACCTTCATTTTCTTTGTTCCTGCTGCTATCTCCATAAGTAAATCAAGTAGGCAAGCTACATACTCTGTAGCATTATTTGATGCTTCAAACTCCAACCGAGCTAAATATTTAGCCACTCTCCTATCTGGGCTTGAAAGCACAATGTCTATTCCACAACTTGACTCACAGAAAGAACCATCTACCCGAACCTCCCGAGGCTCAAACTCTGGTATGATAGGATATGATGTAGCTCTACCAAGAAGTCTACTAAGCCTTGGGCTTTAATAGCTTTTTGAGGCTCAAAAGTCACCTTGAATTAGCTAAGTTCAATACACCATTTGACTAATCTTCCTATGGTTTATGAGTTTTGCAACATTTTTAGAGTGGGAGGTTGGTGAGAACCATGACTGGATGCACCTAGAAATATAATCAGAGTTTTTAGGTTTTCAATACCATAGCATAGGCCAGTTTTTCTAGTGGTAGTTTTAGGTTGCTAATACCATAGTATAGGCCAAGTTTTCTAATGGCGAGTACCAAACCTCCAACCCCATGAGAACATAGTTAACCAAGGTGTCACTTTCCACCTTGATTAACTTATAGTTTTCTACTACCGTGAGCTCATGTTGTGTGATTGAAGGGTCTATATCGAGTAAATCTTCAAGGGACCATGCAAAGATATTCTAACTCTTCTGTAAGAGCTCCCCAAGTTCGATGTAGAGAGGCTCTATGAGTTTTACCCCAAGCTTCAGTGTTCTCCCTAAGCTCTCATCAATAACTAGGTTGATGAGTTATTCTACAGGTTTATTGTGTACCTTCTTTGGGTTAGTAGAATATTCCTTGATCTCTGCAACTACTAGACTCTTTTCCTTCTTACCAAGATTATTCTGCCAATAGGCCACCTTACACTTTTTGACGAGACTTTGGTCTCTCCATACTTTACTTGTGCTATATTTAGCTAGAAATCTCATAACTAAATGAAAAATCAATATTACCACTTGGAGTTGGTTCAATGTTAGATGAACCAATATCATGTTATAGGCAGAATGGGTTCAAACCACCACAAACTTTGACTTGATTGTGATACTCTTGTAATTCTCTCCGATTGTCAAAAGTAGGTCAATTATGCTGATGGGGTAACTAAATCTCCCATAAATTTGGCTAACATCTTGACATAGAGTTCCAACTTTTACTCAATTTTCATTTGATCATAGACCCAAGTGAATAAGATGTTGATCGATTTTCCTATATCTATCATGATGTGTTTCTTTAAGTAATCATCCAACTTTGCCAAGATGACCAAAGTGTCATTGTGAGGTGCTGAAATTTCCTACAAGTCTTTTGTCGAGAAAACTAAATATCTATACTCAAGCTCAAGATGCTATTATTTGAATTTTCCTTTGACTCCTGCTCCCCAGTGATGGCTCAGCATTTGCCAACCGATGCTAAGGCTTCATGTTTAGTTGATGGTGTTACTAGGATCATAATAAGGTGGCCTTCAATTGGTGCATTATGCAACTTGGGGCTAGGGTTCCTCCAAGGAGAACCACGCGGTCACACTTCCTAAGTAGAGGCTTCATCAGCTCTATCCCCTAGGTGAACAGTATCAAAGGTGGCCTTCTTTAATGAGCCTCTTGATCTCATCCTTGAGGTGCCTGCATTCCTTAGTATCATGGCTATAGTCTTTATGCAAGTGGTAATACCTTGACTTGTTCAAGTTTTCCTGCTTGTATGGATGGATTGCGATTTCTGCAAAAAGTCTTGGTGATCAATTTGTGCCAACACTTCAGACCTTGAATTATTTAAAGGAGCATATGCTCAAAATTCTTGCCAATGTTCCCATCGCTCGGTTTATTATTTCTTTGGCTCGGGGGTTTGGCTCCCAGAGGCTCTTTCCTTGGCTTACTGCTACCTACTGATTCCTTCTTTGCTGAATTATTTCTTCAGCATCTATGTATTCTAGAGCCAATTGGATGAATTATGCCAAATGTTTTGAGGGTTTGTGAGCCAATTCATAGACTAGCCAAGGTTGTCTAATTCCATTGACTATCGCTGCAAGGATAAAGGGACTATCTAGCTCTAAAACCTCCAGCTGAGCTTTGTTAAACTAAGCTAAATACTCTGTCAAGTTCTCTCCTTCCTTTTGCTTCAAGGTCAAGAGTATGGAAGGGTCTTTTCACAGAGATACCAATAAGATAAATTGCTCTATGAACTTATCAGCTAGGTCATCTAGATAAGTTATAGAGTACCTTGGAAGTATAGACTACCAAGCTCGAACCATATCTTGTAGCATCTTTGAAAAGGCCTTACACATAGTGAAGTTTCATGCACCTTGAAGGATCATAGCATTCCTAAATATGCCAACATGTTTGACTGGATCTTTTGGGCCAATATATATTTCATAGAGAGTTGGTGAAACTTTGATTATACCTGAAAATATGCAATCTCAAGGATTAGAGGGGAAGCGTACCTCATCCCATTTGGGTGAATTAGTGCCTCGGATCTTTCCTAAGCTGCATAGAATATAGCTTCCCATTGGGTACCTTGAACTACCCTGGCCAAGGCTCTTGGGTAGTAAGCGACCTCGTTAGCTAAGTTGTAAGTAGGGTTATGACCATCATAATACCTTGAGCCTTTGTATCATAGGAAGACCTCTACAGAAGGGTCTTGATGACCTAAGTGACGATACTCACTGGGATGTAACTAGCTCATGACTTATGGGTGCAACTCATTTTGTTAATTAGGAATCGTACCTAGAGTTGAAATTGAGGCCTAAACTTGTAGTTGAGCTTGCACATATTGAGCTTGAATGTTCTGCATCATTGGACCTAATTTTGTAATTGTTGGATTTGTAGATTCTACATAACTTGTGATTGGACTTCTAATAGCTGTTTCATCTATTGGAGAACAATAGCTAATGTTTGAAACTCTTATTCACTTATTGAGTTGGAGGGGACAGGCAGTACCTCAAGGATAGTCTACAAAGTGACTCCCGAAGGTACTTGTTCAACGGATGGTTAAATGGCTGAGTTAACTTGGTGAGTTAGCTCACCTGATCCACTAGAGAAATTATGTGATTCTGCTGGCGTGGTGGTGATTTATCCCCATGTTGGTTTCTAGATAACGACGCTCTTGTTACTTTTGGGGACATAGCTGTAGAGTCTTTGGAGATGTTGATAGAAAAAGGAGGCAGAGTAGATCTCAATAAAAGCACCAATTTGTTGATAGAGCTTGATTATCAGTTTTGACTTGAGAGGCTTTTTGAAAACTTGATCCGCTAGGTTGTCCCTCCATCAAACTGCACAAAGAGAAACTATGAAGAAGACTGCTAGGAGATCTCTGGTGATGCCACACCAATGCCCAAGTTAGTCTAGCATATAATAATAAGAATGGTGCAAGAATATGGGCATTAAAGCTTACCTTATTGACCATTGTGTTATTTATAATGTGTCTAGAGATTTGATGTATTAAGATCCTATGATTTTAGGTAATTACCTCACCAGATTTCTCATAATGGACAATTATTAATCTCGAATCCTTCAAGATTGACTTCCTGAAGAAGATGTGGATTAGATCCTATAATCATCTAATACTAGCCATGAGTCAATTAGGACATCCGAGATTGGTTATAACTTAGTGCAACTTCCCTATAGTACAACAGACCCAGGTGTGGGTTCATTATTGGCCGAGGATACTGAACTCATCACAATTTGGCATTAAAGTGGGTTTTACCTTAGATGCATCAGTTCACAACCTGATCATTGGGTTCAATTTTCACTGACTTTTTGACTCAAAAGGGTTCATCTCGGTCATCTATTTTGAAGATTGATCTTTGGTCACCTCAACTAACGATTTTGACTTCAATCACACCTATTTGATTTTACTAAGCTAGTATTTGTGATTTGGTGTATCATCAAATTTCATAATATTTCAAAAGTTGCTCAATCCATATTGATTTCAAATTCATGTGAATTCCTACATTACATAAAGTCTGAAAAAGTTGTAATTTACGTATTTTGGTAATTTCTATGCACCCTTACAAGTCATTGTTTCTATTAGTTAATGAATTGTGTTGTATTTTTTTTTCTGAAATTTGAATGTTCTGCATACTCATTTGCTTTATATATTTTTGTGTTGCACAAGTGGAAGTGGATAGAACCAATACCATTTGGAGCTGAATTTTTGACTTGGAATAGTTGGCATTGTAGTTCTGATGTTGTTCTCTAGATTTATCATTGTTTGAAATTCCTTGTTGTTCATCTATAAAATTGAGAGAATATCATTAGTTTAAAGAAAGAAGTTTATACTGATGGAGAATCTTAGTTGTAATATTGTATACGAGAATTTATTTTTCATGATATCATGAAAAGTAGTTGAATGCATGTTGTATAATGTAAATTGGGTAAGATAGTTTATCTTTCACATTATCGTGAATTGTAATCAAATGATTGTAGCATGATGCAAATTATGTCTATATTATACAATTTTGTTTGTTTGTCACTGTAATCTTTGGCTGATGTTGAATATATGAAGCACATTTTTTCAATGTTTTGGTTTCTGATTTTTTTTTCTCATTTTTCCTTCACTTGCATAGAAGGTTATTTATGATCAAAAGCAATAGCTTTGATTGTATTGCACCATTGATACTTGTGTTCTTATCTGATTCTAATTGCTTTATATTTCTTTGCAAAAATATTGGTATCTAAATTACATACAATCATGTCAAGCTTCATTTTTTGAATATCCCACATGATATGAAAAACTTGTTCTCATAATAAATAATTGGTTGTAATTCATTCTTTAAAGAATATACCAAAGTCCTATCTTAATTAGTGCTTTTTCTAAGGATTTGTTTGTTTTGACGGAATTGGAGTCCCAAAAATTAAAATCATAGAAAATCTAGATTTTTTATCTTTATTTTGCATAAAAAAATCCCAAAGAATGAAATTCCTAAAATGAGGAACTTTGATTTTTAGCCATTTTGGCCAAAAATCAAAATCCAAAACTTATAATTTCAATCATGTGAGAAACACGTGATCGAGTGAGAAATCCAAATTCTAAAATCTCAATTCTACTCACCTATGTGGCTTCTCTTTCATAACTTTCCTCTCCACTCACCACCTATCTCTATTGCATTGTCATTCTCCACCTATCACCAAACTCTTGCCTCCATGCTTTGGTGGCTCCAAATTCTACCACAGACTCATCTCCAAGTGAATGATATCTTTGATTCTTTCCAATCATAGCAATGTCATTCATTAGTTCTTTTTAGAGTTTTTACCAAAAAAATCACCTACCTTATCACTGTTAGTAAAAAACAACTTGTCTTATATTATAAATTTATAAAAAATCACTTTCTAATTATTTAAATAAAAATAAAAAAATTTTAAATTTTATTTTAATTATTAAATTAATATAAAATGATCGATTTTCCCTTCTTTACTTTTTAACGAGATAATCTTATTTTAATTATTTAATTAATAAAAAAATTATCAGATATTATTTTTTAACAATTATATTCTTTATTTTCTCTTTCTTATAAATTTACAAAATAATATTTGATTTTTTATTGATTTAGTAATTAAAATCAAATTATCTCATTAAAAAGTAAAGAATGATAAATTGATCATTTTGTATTAATTTAATAAATAAAATCATTTTTTTTTATTTTAACAATTAGAAAGTGAATTTTTGTAAATTTATAATATAAGACGAGTGACTTTTTGCTAATAATAATAAGATAGCTAGTTTTTGTAAATTTATAATAAGATTGGTGGTTGTTTACGAAAAACTCTTTTTATTTATTTTGAGTCAAAACACACTACTATGTGGGCTTTGAAATAAAAGGTTGGATTCTAGAATAGAACTTGATTCTGTATTTCCATTATGTATCTTTGAAGCAAGGGTTTGGATTTCTGAGCCACTTTCTAAGAGAAAGACTTTGAGTATTTGGTTAGTATATCTAATTTTTCGGATGAGACCAAGTTGGACTTGTGGGGTCTAAGGAGGATGACAAGAAACTAAAAGAGGAGTTTGGGTTTTAGTTTAATACTTATTGGGAGATGTTTGAGAGTAACCTTAACTACCCTATAGATAGCTTCACCCAAAATGTTTTAGGAGATTGAGATCTCGTTCCTAATCAAATTATATCTAACACCATAAAGTTTATTACCATCTTTCAAACACTATCGTGATCCAAAATTTTGCCATGATAGTAGAAATATTTAATGATGCCTTCAAGTGTTGTTGGAGTTCGAATACTAGGAGTAGCTATTATTTTGCTCCAAAAAAATGGTATAGACTATTCGGCTCAAACCCAAACTCTATTTACTCCTGAAAAGACCACCCTATTAGGGTTTTTTAAGAATAGACTAAGATTTTTCCTATGGATGTGGTAATCCTTCCTCACACTAAGTCAACCTAGAGATATGCTCTGAAATTCACCGACTTCTACTCATATGGGTAGATGAAGTTGAGAGTATTCATTTTGCCCCTACATAATCCGATGAGGCTTGTCTATTGGAGCATGATTTATTCATAGCTCGAAGAGCTGGTACACACTTGGACCTTTATGCTCTAATTTTTTTGGTTATTTTTTTCTTAGTTTAATTGTGGGTTTTGTTTTGTGTAGGATTGACCCAGATCTTATTCATGAATGAGTATCTGAGGTAGCAAGTAGGTGCTCGTCGAGTGTCCCTAGCCCTATTAGTTCAAAAGAGAATCTCTAAAGTAGAGGCCCCCATTCCTCCTTGGGAAGCCACCCAAGGTGATGGGAAGAGGGGGAGAGAGGAGGAA
The DNA here is from genome assembly GCA_005019695.1 of Trichopus zeylanicus subsp. travancoricus. NCBI lineage: Eukaryota > Viridiplantae > Streptophyta > Magnoliopsida > Dioscoreales > Dioscoreaceae > Trichopus > Trichopus zeylanicus. The sequence goes on from RXID01016073.1 coordinate 50,089, forward strand.
GGAAGCTGAAGTGTGGTTGAGGAGGCAACAAGGAAGAGGTAAGTGACATCTCATCCTTCTAACTCCCCTTCCCAAGCTGAAGCCATGGAGGAGGCCATCCAATTGCCGAGCTCCCATGCCACAAAGGCCACTAATTGTGGGAAAAAAACTGGCTAGTGCTTCCACTCCCATGCTTCTCCCTCATCATATCGAATCAAAGGCCAAGTCCTCCTCCTGTCACTAAGGGTCCTCAAGCGAGGAGATTGATGCCAAGAAATATTTCCTCAAGGACTTTGGGGACAATAAAAACCCCAATATAAATTGGCTCCTTCAAGATCAACTCTTCATGAAGGGAGCCAAGACTTGTGCCAATGTAGTCATATGAGCCTCTCTTTTCAGCTTTTTCCTCCATTATTTTTTTTTACAAACTATTGAATTTGTTGCAAGTGCTGTAATTTTTTCATTATGTAGGCTGATGAGTTTAGAGCAAATAGCAATTGAGAAAAATAAGGCTATCAAGGTTGAGGAGGATCTGAACTTCCTCTGCTCTCAACTCAAGTCCCTCCAACTTGACATTACGAAGAAGAAGAAAGAGATGGAGGAAGAGAAGAATCACCTACAAGCAAAGTGGGATTTGGCCCTGACAAGGCTAAAGGATGAAGTACTTGCCACATTTAACTGGAGCTCAAAGTAGTCAAAGACCTTGAAGTTATACAAAATGCAAGCTATTGTTGATTTCAAGGCTAATGTTGAATGCCTCTATGAATGGGGACTCCTCTCTGCCAACTCCTTCACTGAGGGCTACCTCTACTATAAGGACATACTAAAAAAGACTCACTATGAGCCCGATTTTGAATGCGATGACCTCCAAGTTATGCTCTATGACAACTTGAGAATTTGCCACCTCAAGTCGGAATACAAGGAGATCATTCAAAGGGAGACAGGAGCTGAGGAGACTAGTGGAGCCTATCCCCAAGTGCCTACTACTCCAGAGGAGTCCACCTAGCCTTGAGCATCCTCCAAATAAATTCCACTCCTCTCTCTCTATTTTTTGTAATGAAAGCTTTTATAGTCGAGTTTTACCTCAAATGTAATATTCTTTCCATTGAACAATGAAAGACTTTTCTTACTTGTATTTTGATTCTTTCCATCCAAATGACTTAACTCAAGTTTAATCCTAGAGACACTTGGCCTATTCAAAATTGGGACTTGAGTTTGGGGGAACTCCAACCATGCAGATAATCATTAACAAGGGACTAAGAAAGTTACTTTTAGCAGTGAGTCCAAACTCTCCATTGTAGAGGTTAGCCTCAGAACACTTTCATGTTCAAATGGTGGTGCTCTAACTTGATCTGGCCAGGGCTCACTTTTCCACCAAGGTTGGGTTGACAACCAAGAGAATGGCCATAAGAGAAAATGAGTCTGAGGTCTTATGCCCAACTTAGTGCCAAGGTCTTATGCCTGGTATAGAATTGAGGTCTTATGCCTAGCTTGGTGTTGATGTTTTATGTACGGCTTAGTATTGAGGTCCTATGCCTAGTATAGAATAGAGATCTTATGCTTTTCTTGATGTCGAGGCCTTATGCCTGGCTTGGTGTGGAAGTCTTATGCTTGTCTTGATACTAAGGTCTTATGGTAGTATTTCTAAATGGCACTTGCTAAACTTAAAAGGAGACATGATTCATTCTGGAACCTTCTAAGGTTATCTACATATCATGTCCTAGGGAGCATCTTACCATCCGAGTGCTCGATCTTGAACATTCTTGGCACCACAACTTGAGAAATTTTGAATGGGCCTACCTAATTTGGAGATAGTTTTTTCTAAAACTTGATCGATGAGTTTGCCTCATCAAAGTATCTAGTCTCCTGGTTATAGTTCCAGACTACATATTTGAGCATTGTAGTATCAAGACTGGTGCTTGGTAATACTAATGCAAGCCTTCTCCAATACCTCCAAGATGAGATCATTTCTAGCTCAGATTTTTGCCTCATTTATTTTGGAATTATAAGCCTTGATTTGGGGTGAAGTAAGGCCAATCTCCACTGGAATGGTCGCTTGACTCCATAAGCAAGCATGAAGGGCAACTCCATTATTGTCGTCCAAGGTATAGTTAGGTAAGACCACAGGGCATGTGGTAATTCTTTAATCCAGACACCCCTGACACTTTGGAGACATTTCTTTATGCCTAAAGGTAGGATTTGGTTTCTGCCATGCCATTATATTGGGGGTGTGCCACCAAGGTGAATCTTTTCTCTATATGAAGATTACTATAGTATTACTTGAACCTTAAGTTATCGAACTACTTTTCATTATCGATGACTAATACACATGGTAGCCCAAATTTGTAGATTGTGCTTTTCATCGAAACTTCTGGATCTTCTTCTTTGTGATCATGGCTAGGAGTTTAACTTTCACCCATTTGATGAAGTAGTCAATAAAAATGACCAAAAAGTTCCTCTGTCCCTGTGCTAGCAGAAACAGACACAGGATATCCATCTCTCATTGATCAAAAGGACATATAGTTTTGGTTTACTAGAGCTAAACTAATAGGCTATAACATATCAAGGCATGTCTCTAGCACTATTCATATTTAGAAACAAACTCGGATGCCTCAGAAACTATATTAAGCCAATAATATTCTTGCCTGAGGAGCTTGTGCATAAGAGCTCATCCTCCACCATGGCTTCCACATATCCCTTCATGGGCTTCTCAAAGGGCATAGTTAGCTTCCTTCGGCCTTACATAGTAGAGGAGTGGCTGTGTGAATGATGTTTTATACAAGATTTCATCTATCAGGATGAACTTTGGAGCTAACTTCTTGATCCTCCTAGCTTCTTTCAATTCTTTGGAAAGTTGTCCTTTTTCAAGGTAGGACATGATAGGATCTATCCAGTTGGACTCTATGTCTACTGTATTAACTTTAGTGGCCTCTAAATAACTCAGCTGTTGAAGGTTTTTCACAAAAATTTGCCTCAATATTGAATTTGAAGGGGCTAAGGCCTACTGTGTGAGAGCGTCTACTTTCATATTATTGTTTCAACGTACTCAATAAATTTTCATCTGGTCTATTTTTTCCATAAGCTGTTATGCTTTCGCTAAATACTAGACTATGGTTGTGTCTTTCACCTCCTACTCACTAGCAACCCGCAAACATAAAAGTTGAAATTTGCTAAATATATTTAGTTTTTTAGCTCTTGATACTAATGCCATGTGTAGTCGAAGGAGAAATGACTCATACTCTGTGATAGTGTTTGAGGCCTTGAACTCCAACCGAGCTAAATATTTAGCCACTCTTCCAGATGGACTTTGAAGGATAGTGTTGATCCAGCAACCTAACTTGTAAGATGAATCATCTACCTAAACCTCCTATAGTTCAAATTTTGATCCTGTTGGGTATGAGGTTATTTCTACCAAGAAGTCTGCTAAAACTTAGGCTTTGATACTTCTCTGAACCTTAAGAGTCATATCAAATTAACTTATTTTGATAGACCATTTGAGCAATCTCCTTGAGATTTTTGGCTTTTATAATATTTGCTAAAGCAGAGATTAATGAGCACTAAAATTGGATGTGTTTGAAAGTATGAACAGAGCTTACAAGTTACTGGCACCATGACATATGCTAGTTTCTCTAATAGAGGGTATCAAACCTCCATCCCTTGAATAAATGACTCACATAGTATATGAGGGGTTGCTTTCCACTTTGGTCACTTATTAACACCGAGCTAATCACTTAGTCTGAAGTTGTCATATAGAAAAAGAGTACTTCATTTAGTTTTGATCTCACCAACAAGGAGGGTTCGGCTAAGTACTTTCTGAGGTATTTGAAGGAATGGTCATATTTCTCCCCCCATTCAAATTCAAAACTCTACTAGTGTTCCTTTAAAAAGGGCAAACACTTCTTTCCAAACCTAGATAAGAAGTGATTGAGCGCAGCTATCCAACCTGTAACTAAAATTACTAATGCATTATTGTGGGGTGTAAAAATTTCTTCTAAATCTTTTGTAGAGGAGAATATATCTCTGTATTCTTCATCTCCTCCTTTAGTTCCTCTTGCCCTCCAGTGATGGCCCAGCATTTGCCAATCAATTTCGAAGCTTCACTCTAAGTTGGCAGACTTATCAAGATCATATTGAGGTCACCATTAACTAGCGGGTTATGTAACTCAGGGGTAAGATTCCTTTTGAGAGAATCTTGCAAATGAATTATTTGCATATGAGCTTCTTTAGCTTGTTCACCACAGCAAGCAAACTATCCAAGGTGGCCTTCTTTGATGAGTCTTATGAGTTCATCCTTTAGATGCCTTCATTCTTCTGTAGCATAACCATAACCTCAGTGAAAATGATAGTACCTTGATTTATTGAGATTTTGCCTAGCAGTGCAAATTGGCAAGGGCCTCCATAGGAAGTCAAGGTGTTTGATTTGGGCCAAAACCTCATACCTTGAGTGGGGTATAAGCTTGAAACTCAAGTCTGTGCTCTCTCCGCTTAATTCTCTACTTTTTGGCTCGGGGAGCTTGAACTCACTTGGTTTGGGTGGGCTAGCCCCCCTGATCTTCATTGAGTTGCATGCGACATAGCCTCTGTTTGGGTTCTTGGTGCCGCCCTATGTGGAGATTGGCTAGCATGTGTATGGTATGTGACCTCATTAGCTGGATCATAGGTGGTGTACCCATTGTAATCCATTGAGACTTGATACTATAGTGAAACTACCACTGAGGGCTCATGATAGCTTTGGTGATAGCACCCACTAGAGGGGACCTAGCTCATGATGTGTGGCTATGACTCGTATTATTAATTCAATATAGCATCTTGGGCTAGGGCTTGAGCTCGAGCTAGAGCCTACTGCTCAAAGTAGTGAGCCTAGAGACTTTGCATTATCTAGGCCTGATTTGTAGTTGTTAGGTTTGTAAATTTTGCATAGCCTAAATTACATCATCTACTGGACGATGATAGCCAAGGTCTGAAACTCATGTCGACTCACTAAGTTGGTGGGACCTGGTAGTACCTCAGGAACTATCTATAAGGGGGATTCCCAAGGTTGTTGTTGTGCTTGAGTCATCGGGTTGGCTTGCTAAGCTAGTTCACCTAGTTTGTTGAATAAGTTTTGGGATTCTACCGGTGCTAGGACTGTTTGTCCCCAAAGTGGATTCATAAATGATGAGGGTCTTGCAACTCTAGGAGGCATGGCTGAAAGAACATTGGCAATCTCTTAGATTAACCAAGAAGAGAGGTAGAGTAGATCTCGATGAAAATACCAATTATTGTCAGAGTCCAGTTCAATACCAGTTTCAGTTTGGGAGGCTCCTTGAGATCTTGATCTACTAAGCCACCCTTTTGCTAATCTATGAGAGGAAGAAAACCGTGAAGGGTGCTATCAGGAACTATTTGACACTCAAGTTAGTAAAGAGCTCACCGATATAGTGGAGAAAAATAACTAGGCATCCCTCCTTACCTTTGTGAATATGGTGTTATTTATAGTTGAAAAAATGGTTGGATGAATTCAAGATTCCATGATTTTAGTCTAACCATGCTAGGTGCTCCTTAATTGATTGTTGCAAATCCTGAATTTTGGGGGAACGATCTTTGGATGTCGTTATCCATTAGTTTTCATGAAAACCTAGTCATTTCCTTACATGGACTGAACCTATCATGCTTTCTTAGTTGCCTCAGGATGAGTACTTGCTTGATGAACAACACTCATGGTGCTGAGCTAACTTGACCTCGATGACATTATCTCGGACAATTGTTTCAATGCTTGAATATCAATTATCTCGGTTAGTGATTCAGCCCACAAGTTGGATCCCAACCCACTTTTGGTTCAGCTATTTTTTGCTCAATGTATCATCACATATCATTCAAAACATATACACATAAACTGAGCACATTTGACAAAGTAAGTCTTGGTTGTTTAGCATCCACATCATTCCCATGTTCACTAATCTTTAGTTGTTCCACTAGCAATTTGTGCTTTACATTCAATGTCATGATTATTGAAAGACTAATAAATATTTCTACTTTGTGTTAACTATAATATACCATAATTTAATTTACTTACTATATTATTTCCTTCAAACTTGCTATAGAACGAACTTAATTTGCTTTGTGCTCAATGGTAGCTACTTTCTTCTCTTTTAGTTGATCACTAAACTATTTAAGGGTATTCTTGGTGTTTAAGAGATGGTGATCATCCTAACATTGAAAATACTAGGTGTTAGTAAAAAAAAAACCAAAAATTTTCAACATTTTTCATGGAATGTTCGGAATTCTAAAGTTCTTTTAAAAGTTTTGTTATCTATTAGGTTCGGTCATCTGAACAAGTCAGTTTGGTTGCCTAAATTCTAAAAATAAAAAATAGCTCTCTATTTCTATTATGCTCGAACACCCAAACATGTTAGTCTAGTTGCCCAAATTCTAGAAACAAAAAATATTTCCTTATTTTTGTTATGTTCAAATATCCAAATAGGTCAGTCTAATCACCCAAACTTTGAAAATAGAAAACTACTTCCTATTTCTATTATATTTGGACACCCAAACAAGTCAGTTCGGTCATCTGAACTTTGGAACACTACATAATTTTTGACATTCCTATAGAAAATGCTAGACTTTTTGGCAATTTTAACTTAAAAATATCAAGAAAGTCCCACACTAAAAATCCAACCCCATAGCTCCTTCTTCTGTAATCTCCAGTTCTAGAGTTTCTTTCCACCTTCCCTTTTCGTTCTTCTTTGGGGTGTATGTCTAGCCAGATCCCCATCTCCATCTCTAGTTTGGTGCCTTCTCCTTCTCCCTTACAAGCATCTCGAGCTCCACTCCTCCTCTTCATAAGGTATGCCCTAAATCCTCCGCTCTCTTTCTTTCTTACTCAAATTTCATATTTCTTACAAGTTCTCTCATTCTTCTTATGGTGGTTGGACTTTTCTATTCCTCTCTATTTTGAAGAATATCTTCATTTATAAGTAAATGTATCTGAAAATCTCAAATTCTATAAATTCTAGGGCTAATTGTAAGTTATAATCATCAATGATTGATTTTGACATCAATATATCTAATTATTAGTAGAGAAGGTTAGGGTTGAGGTAAAAGTATTTATTGGAAGTAATTAGAATTTTTGCATATGGGAGAATAAAGGTCGAATATGTTATGAATATGGGAGAACATGGGTCAAACACAGTGCGAACATGAGCAAACACAGGGAGAAAATGGGTGAACATGGGACAAACATGTGTAAACACAAGGCAAACATGGGCAAACATAGGTTGAACACAAGGCAAACACATATAGTATATGGCATTTTGCTAATATAGGAAAACACGGATAGGATATGGAGTGGATATGGGTGAACACAGATGAATGCGGGGATAACATGAGAAAGACATAGATTGAACATGAGTGAACACATTTAGGATATGGGTAGCATATAGGGTGGACATGGAAAAATATGGATAATATATAGGGTGGGCATGGGAGAATACGAGTAGGATATAGGATGAACATGAAAGAATATAGGTAGAATACGAGGTGGACATTGGTGAACACAAGCAAACTTTGGCAACTTAACTTATATGAAAGTATATTTGTACATCCTTCATTTATTAATTTGGCATTTAAACTATGATGTTGATTTAATTTTAGTATGTACTCATTCATGGCTAGCCTAATGGATAAATCTTGGATTAAGATAAAGAATTAATTGGACTAGAGGTACATAGAAGGAGTTAATGCCTTTCTTAAACATGCCTATAAAAATAAGGGGCCAGATCAAAGGATAAGATGTCCTTACATTGATTATTTAAATATGCACAATTGGACATGTGAAGAAGTCCATGAACATATAATAGTCTGGAGATGGAACATGTCTTATACTAATTGGATTTTTTACAGAGAAGAGTTATGCATACATGTTGACTTTTTCAATAACATGGAGTCGAGAGATCTGGTATATTAGTGAGCTTGGGAGGTACTCTATCCACTTCTTCAACACCATAGGTATTTCATAAATGTTATTTTATCTCATAGTCTTGTCAATACTATTTACATATTTTTTTTATTTTGTAACGAGATTAGAGCCGCGTGGGATTTCAAAGATATGTGTGGAAGCAATAATCGAGGATGTGTGGGCGTTCAAGAAGTCCCAAACAAGTAATACATGTTTTAAAAATATTGCAACTTTATTTTATTGTTTTAACTTTTGTTTGTAATGTAAAACTTTTTATACATTATGTTTGTAATGTAAAACACAGAAAAATATTCTTACTAGCATTTTAGAAATATTAAAAAAATTTGCAATATTCTGTAGTCGGCTTTCATAAAACACCAAAAAAGTATTTCAAGCATTTCTTTCTTTTATTGTTGATTCTTTGTAAACAACATGAATACTTTAAAAAAATGTTATAGTTGATGTTGATAATGTGAACTTAGTTATGGTTTCATCTTCTATCTTAAAAACATAAACAATGAAGAACATTACTTGTATGACATCTGAAATAATTTGCATTGAATTTAGGAATTGTTTTGAAGTATATCTTTTTGGATTCTATTTATTTGGATCTTTTGCTTCATTTGTTATATATATTATGTCTCCATTAGAACAGTCTATTTCAGTACTAATATACTCTTGTGCTACATTGTTGTCAATGAAGAAACTTCTTTTGTCAAATTTTGGGTGTTTCATCATTTGCCATTTGTTTTTGGTAGAGTTCCTTTTCATCAAAATAGAGTCCCAGTCTTGCGATAAGTAATATCATATGTCCATTCTTTCAAAGAATGAAACTTGTTGACATCTTTCTTGAACTCTTAATGTGCTGCTTTTTTGGTCAAATGAATTTGTTTGCAAATTACAAAGAGCAACATCAAACTTGTTCTTACCCTCATTTCAAGAAGTTGCATAAATTCTATCTTCAAAGTGCAATATTGATTGTACTTGATTTTGGAGGCAATTGTGTATAAGTATCCAATTTTCTTCATCTCTTTTCTTCTTAACAATTTATCATAATCTCTTAATCCCAAAAGCAAAATATAATATGAGGTATTCTCTTCCTTTCACTATTGAATTAGTTATTTTCCCAATAATCCAATCTATTTCAATAGGATACTTCCAATTTTCTTGATGCCTAAAATATCTAGACCCTATTTTCAGTACTCCATATCCTAATACTTTTGTAACCATTTGTCCAAATTGCCTGATTTGTAGTTGTTGAGTAGTGAAAGGATTCAAAAGCATAAAATTAGTATATTTATCAACTAATATCAACATCCATTTTGTTGATAGAGCCCGGTTCAAACACCGATTCTAGTTCGGAAGACTCCTCAAAATCAGATTCGCTAAGTTGTCCTTCCACTAATCTACAAGAGAAAATAAGAACCATGAAGAGGATTGCTAGAAGCTCTCTAGTGATGATCACTCACAATGCTCAATTCAGAAAAGGTCTTATCAATTTTTTTCAAGAGAATCTTAGAGAGAGAAAGAGAAGTCTCATTACCTTTGTGTGCTCTCAGTGATTTATAGGCTAAAAAAGTCTTTCTATGGATCTAAAACTCTATAATCTTAGTTTTAATTATGTCAAGCTCTTCTTATTTGGTTGTTATCACTCCCAAATTCTGTATTAAGGATCTCTCCTTGATCCTTGTTCCTTAGTTTTCTTGAATACCTGACCATATTTAGATATGGAATGGGCCCATTATATTTTCTTGTATGGCTCGGATATGTGCTTGCAGGGTGTGTATCATTTGTGCTACCAAACTAACTTGACCTCGATGGTATTATCTTAGATGTAAAATTCATGATCTGTACCTCGGTCACCTCAACCTGAGGATTAGTCCTCATGTCAGGTCATCATTCACTCTCATCTTGGTTAATTTTAGCTTAGTGTATCATCACATCTGTTATTTCAATAAAAACTCGATTCTCTAGCTGCGGAATTTTCATAATGTATGATGTCTCAGTGAAAATAGATAAAAATCTTACACTGTTGTTGTCTTCTTCTAGCAATGGCAAATTGATCAGAAGTAGTTGGAATTTCTTTGATTTTGTTACCAATCTCCAAGACTTGCAAACTTTGATGAACCGATTGTAGTCGATACATTGTTGATTCTATTGTTGATCATCGTCTTCTTTTACCTCATTTGTTCTTTTCGATCTTCAAATTGCGTTTTACAAACTTTGATTATAGAAAATGAGGAGATGAAATTTGGCTTTTGGTTTATTGTTGCGATAGTATTTAGATTGCTTAGTCTATTGGTTTTCATTACCAAATCCCACTACCATTTTTTAGTTTTAAATTTGTTTTAATATTATTTTTTGTTTAAGATGTTCATTGGTCTTTTTAAAATGAAATTTTAATAATTTTAAGGTATTTACAATCTTCTACAATTTTTAATGAGTTGTTATACATATTTTTATGAACACACATTTGTATATTATATTGAGATTAAATATTTTTTATAAAATATAAAAAAATTATTTATTTTTTAACTTAATAATGTTTTTAATATTTTAACTTAACAATGTATCCTTTTAAATATATTGCTCATGTAGTCTTATATTCTTTCATAAATATTCCTTGTGTAATTTTATATTTTTATAATCTTTCACATGTATTCCTCATGTAATTTTCTATTTTTTTCACAAGTATTCCTGTGTACTACTTACTGCATTCTTTCAAAGGTATTCCTCACATACTATTATATTGTTTTACAAGTATTCCTCATGTAATTATGTATTGGTTCACAAATATCCTTCATATAATGCTCAGGCCATTAATTGTAGTACTTTTGTACTTTATTAACATACAATATCATAATTGCATAGCTATTTTTATTATAAAATACATAAGGATGCAAAGGACTAGCAGTCTAAATTTATACAAGGCATCTACTGTATTTCTCAACATTTCATTCATCTTATTTATTGCTTCAAGCTTAGCACAAATTGTATCCAACTTAGGAGTAGAATTAAACTCCAACAACACAACTCTTCTCTACATTGACTCTTCAAAATCAAGCAACTAACACCTCAAATTTTTAGAATTGCCTCCTTACAATCTTTAATCCACTTGAAGAAACCACATCCTTGTTTTCCTCTCCTTGTACTCAGAATTTTTTTTACAGAATAATCAATAATAAATCAGAATTTATTTATTCAAAAGTACCATATTAGCTCAAACAAACCAAAAATCTTATAGTTCAAGCATCCATAGAACCCCATGCCCTTAGTCTTAGGCTTGGAATATCAAACCCTGCCTTTTCAGCCTTCTAAACTCCATCGCATAATGGTGAGATGAGAACTTCTTGATTTTTCAAATTAAACTTTTACCTGTAATTTGAGCCAAAATTCTTTTTTTATTTGATTAAAAATCCCTAATTTGAGCTAAAAATATTTTTTGTAATATTTGTTGAAAATCTTTAAATTCATCACCTAAAAAATCTAAAAACTAGTTCAATTTTCCTTGGAAAAATCAATCTATTGTCTCCACAAAATTAAAAAAAATCAACCAAAAAAGGAAAAATGAGACACACCGCCAAATTTCTTGCATGTGGATCACTCCACACTAAGAGATTTCTAGGCCAAAATCCTAATGTGCATTTACAGCTCAAAAAAGAAATGACTACGTGAATCACCACATAGGATCAATTCTAGCCCTTCACCAACTTTTTATCATCCAGTAGCCTATAAAAAATTCTAAAACACTCCAATCAGATCCAAACTCTAGCAACCACCTATCAACGATCCAAGACTTTGAATTTTCAGCAAATTCTCATCTTTAGATTGTCAAAATTAGCCCAATTATTTAGTTTTACATCAACTATCCAAATAATCTGGGACCTATATTATACTTATATAAACAACCATGTTCTCCCCTTGAAAAGCATCAAGGCTTCACCAAGGATCAAGTTTTTACCAAGGACCATTTTTTCAAATCAAGTTTTGCACTGGATATCAAGTTTTTAGATCAAGTTATCACCAGGGATCAAGTTTTCATATCAAGTTTTCACCAAGGATCAAGTTTTCAGATCAAGTCTTCTCATCAAAGAAGTAATTCAAAAATCCAACTATTGGCTACAAGCTCTTAGGTTATAAGTCATCAAGTCACAAAAGTTCCAGCTTTCATAGATTCAATTTTTGAGAAGTGCTTCACAAATGGAGGTGAAGGGGTTATGTGGCATCACTAGACTCTTTCCTTCTTTCTCTTTTATCTTTTCTTTTCCTTTTACTTTTGCATCTAAGTTAGAACATAGCATAAAATTTATCATTGTTACTAGCATATAGTTTCACCTATTAGAAAACTTAAAGGGGGTTAGGGAGAGATCTTTGAACTATTTTTTCCTAAGAAGTATGTAAAATTTCACTTATTTATTACTTATTTTTATTATTTATTCAGTATTATTTTTCAAAAAATCATAAAATCTTTCTTTTTCCTCTTAGGTAAATGTAAAGGCAAGCTGTTAGGGAAATATATCCTACACCTAGTGATGAGATTCCTACAATTACTTTCAGAGTTCACATGCATCTTGTAGATCAAGTGGTGAATTCTCAGCAACATTCAACTCAAAAATTTCAGAGAACCTTACAAAATGATGATTATAGTTGGACTTTTTTTGCTAGGTAAAGTTTTTGCATCTATTCATTTTCTAAAATATGTCAATTTTTATTTTGATTTTTGGCTATCATGTGAATTTCTCGGTGATTGTCTCTCTTTGCTACTTTGTTGAGTCAAAACTGTTGGTTAGAAAAATCTTGTTTAAGTCACTTTCGATCAAGTACAAGACTTGCCAGATCCCCTATTTTATAGTAATGTGACCATTAGGAAATGATATCTTGGATATAGAGTATGACCTAGGATTATGCTAGTATTTGGTTGGACCTCTACAACTTTCACCTCAAAAGTAGATGAGAAGTGCTCATTTTTTTTCTTGAATAGGCTAAGGGATTACACTCCACTAGATCTAATTAGCAGGTTATACAACCACTTCTTGGTTTAAAAGCACATAAGAACTTAGATGTAGTTTTAAGAAGGGGACACTCACAATAGAAGAGGTCATTATAGCTATAGGGAATGCAACATGCAAGTTGCTTGTACCACTTTTTTCATAATAGGTAATATATGAACTTAGTGATTTGGGAACATCCTAAAATACTACAACCTTAGAAATGGGTTAGTGTCACATATCCTACAAGACATCAACAATTTTAACATAAATTCCAAAAGTGACGAAATTTTCGTGACAATCATGATTGATAAAAATTATAATATACATAATCTTGATTTTCTAAACTTGTGAGTATTAAAAGTCAAAAGCAGAGTTTTAATAAATTAACTAAAATCATTATCGTGAATCAACAGACTGCTAGTGAGAGGTCTTCTAGAACCCTAACACATGGTGGTCTATGAATCTCACACATATAAAAATCTCGTAAAGTAGTCATCCTTCACCGATAAAATAATTGAGAATCAGATATCATATATCATATATCATATATACTCATAAAATTGCTTGCCTAAAAATTCTCATATGTCATTGCATATATAATGACTAATATTTGACTCCCTATTGTTAATTTTCCCATGGGCTTTAAAATGCCAAAATTTTATCTCTATGACAAGATGAGTTATCCTAACATCATGTTACATGCTTTCTTTTTGATGCACAAGCATATAGGAGCAACAAACCCTTAATGATTTCATCTCTTCCAAAAATAGTTGAACCTAAATATATTTATTAGTTCATCAGCCTCTCTCATTATTATAATGTCAAGTGTGATGGATTAGTCCCGCATCGGATATTGGATAAACAAAGTCCAATATACATAGTAAAAAAAGACTCATATCTCATGAGCTTAAACTTTTGGGATGGTTTGGTATCCAGTTCACTATATTATTTCGATTCAACACTCTTTCAACTCCTCCAACAAGTGATATCAGAACTTCAAGTTCGAAACTGTGCAAACTCTTAAGATCAAATTACCGTGATGATACAACAAAATTAAAATGCATGTTAGTCTCTCTTAAAAAAATCAAAAATTGAGACAAAAACTCATTGATATGGGGTCACACAGTAGAACTGGTTGAGTAAAAGAGTTCTTAATTGAGAGTATTAAAATTTGATGTGGTCAAATCACACTTGAAGGGGGAGATTATTATAATATCAAGTGTGATAGATTAATTCCACATCGAATATTGGATAGACAAAGTCCAATATACATAATGAAAAAGACTCATATCCCATGAGCTTAAGCTTTTGGGATTGTTTGGTATCCAGTTCATTATATTATTCTAATTTGACATCCTTTCAACTCCCCCAACATCTCATGAGAAGCTACAATCCCTCAATGCAATCTTTAAAGCATTCAAGTAATAGTATGCTCACCAAGTAGCACACACTCTAGATATCATCAAGTTAAAAATAAGAAGATGCAAAGTAGGAGAAATTTTGTCAAATATGCCAATCGATGGAGGGAAGAAAATCTTATAATCTCATATTCCACTTCCAGTGAAAAATTTTAGCTTTTTAATTAAGAACACTCTACCTAATCTTAAAACGGGTTTATTATCTTCAAACCTCTATTTGTTTGATGTTTTGTACTAAAAGTTCATGTATGAGAGAAATTTTTATAAAAATATGGTGCCTACATTGATAAGAAATTCTAAAAAAAGATAGAACAAGGAGCACCTAAAAGAGCTATCCTTGGGGGAGACAACACTCAAATTAACCAAGTCTCAATGCTAAAGCCTAGTCTTGGGTATCCACATCCCACAGACCTCAACAACCACCATTTCAACCCTCTAGAAATATCGTGCCCTATAAGCCTCCACAACCTCTACAACCTCTACCTCAATCTTTCAGAAATCTAGTATCCTACAAACCTCTACAAGCACAACCCCCCACCTGGCTAACCTTAGCAGCCTCTACAAAATCATCAAATCATGCCTCCACTTGAAAACTATGCTCCTAATGCTGAACCTTGACCATGATTTATTTCCTATGTTCACTAATAATAGTTCTCTAGAAGTTGCCTTTAAATTAAGTAAACCATCTCAAGAAAAATATGATAACTAGGTAATTTAGAATCAATAGAAAAGATCCTTTCTTTACAAAAACCATCCAAAAGAGGTTAAAACTTATGTGATAGGTACACTTCAAAGGATGAGAATTATGACTTCTTAAAATATATCAATAAGCACTCATTACCAAAATTATATAAAAGCTAAAAAAACCTTATGAATAAAGAAATATCACCTATTAAAGATCAAGGTAAAATGACTAACTAAATTATTGATAAATAATTAAAAATTATAGAAGAGACAATTAAAACTGAAAAAGAGGATAATATATTAGACTAATCAAGTAAAACTCCAATAAAAGTTTCTATCTTAAAACTTGTTGTGATTTATCTAAAACATAGGGAGCTACTCTTTAAGACCCTTAATAAATCAGAACTCAAAAGTAACATACTCCTGAAAAGTTAGCTATAATTTGCAAAAATATCTTTTGAAACCTTAACATGACCTTCTTATACTACGACCTACCCGAGTAAAAACTTAGAGATGCTCCACTCCATATCTTGGTGGGATTTGTTACTATTATAGTTGGCCCGATGCTCATTAACACTGGAGTTTTACTTAACATTTGTACTAAAGTGCCTCAAGATCCTAGAGAGCCGAGGTAATCAAAGTCGATATCAATATCATGACCTATAATAACTCCAAAAGAAAGTACAAGGATGAATTTGAATGCCCATCACAATTAGACCCCTCACTATTAAGCTAACTTCCATATCCTCTACATCCTCCCTTACTACAACTTGATCCTCAATCAAAGATGGCTTAGGGATATGAAAGTTGTGTCCTCCACTAAACATCAATGTTCAAAGTTTCTTCATGAAGGCACCATCATAATAATCCTTGGATATCCAATGGCTAAGGATAAAGACTAACAAATTGTTCATGAGTTGCCTCCAATGATGACCATCATTTTGACTCTAACTTTGATCCATGTTTCACTTAAGAAACTTGAACCATATTTATAGAAACTAATTCCCATTTTTGAGGACCTCAAGCCACCTTCACAAAATCCTATTATCCCCTTCTATAATAATCCATAATTATGCCCATTGATATCCAATCCTCCCCTTTCTTGACAACCCATGGGACATAATGTCCAAAATAGGACATCAACCAAGATAAGGATTTAGGTGATCTCTATTGCTCATTATAGCTGATAGGAGTTTGGACTTGATCTCTCTTTTTGCCCCTAGTAACCAAAGAACCAAATTTCTTGTTTTTTCAAAAGACCTCAGAAGGTGGCTTATGTGTGACATACTCTTCTTGTATGATCATTGCAACTAACTCTTTGCCAAAAAAAGTATCTAAGGGTGTACTCATGACCCTTCCCCTTGAATGCTCATTTGAGCTAGCATATGTTCTGTATCTTGCCAAAAAAAAAATTCTTACCAACTTGCTAGATTTCTCAATTGGTGCAATGAAGTGGTTAAAGACGAGGAGCTCCCAAGTACAAGTCAATAATTCACTCCATAATTTGGATATCTTACCTTTGATTCAAATTCAAAAGAATAATCCTCTAATAAACTATCTAGCTAAGGTTTGCACCATGTTCACACCCAAAAGTAAACACATAGCACAAATTCCCTTTCACCTATCTACTAAAATCATTTTGACATCCACCACCATCTACCTCCCCTCTTTCAAATACTTCACCCATAGTTGACCAACCACACCATGTGTCCACAAAGAATCAAGGATGAAGGTGGAGGATCAAAAGAGAATCATCAAAATTAGGAAACTTGACAACAATGAAAGGGGCATAGCCCCGCAAGATAAGAAAGACCCTCCATAAGTAGAAGAGGTGAAATATTACTTATCTATCAATGTGAGATGAAATGGCGAATAAAAAATTTTCATCTTTGTTGTATCATTATCCCATTCAAAAAAATATTACAAAAATCACATCAAGAACTAGCGGTCTCTTTTCTCTCCTAGGGGCATTGTCTCCAAAATAGAAGCAATGTCAATGATGAAGAAATAGTCAATGATGACATGAATTGGCATTAAAGATCATGTCACTCTATTATACTCAAATTCTAAAGTCGATCATGGGAGTGCATGCTCAAAAAGTAAGGTGGCTGATATTGAGTAACCAAAAACTTAGTGGACCACTTCTCAAACTAAGTGCAAAGATCAAAGAATAACTTCTCAAAAAGTTCATCTTAGAAGCAAAAGAATACCCCTTAAAAAATAAAAAAAAATGAGCCCCAAAAGGGCAAATCTCATCTTAGAAACTAAGATAAGAGAGACAAGTTTAAAAAATAAGAACCAATTGACATCTACAAGTTTGTAAACCTTAGACCTTCAAAAGGAATGAGATCACAAAAGATAAGGCTGGGTAAAATGTGAAAGAGGGAGAAAATTGGATCGCTCATTAGAATTAAAATGGACTCACCCAACCTCATTTCAATGTTCTACTAATCAAGAAAAATCACCCAAAGAGTAAGTACTAGTTAACATCTGGAGGTAGTAAACTTTGAAAATGAAGGTTAATGGACATCCAAAAGTCAAAACCAAATCAAATGAAGTTGATGAACTGCAAGAACATGACAAAAAAGAGAAGTCACTTGAAATGAGTTCCAAGGAAGGCATCACACTAGAGCAAGAGTCAAAAGAGAAATGAGTTGGTCAACCACCCACAATTTGAGATAAAAATAATTTCAAAAATTTAGGCAAGTTCAATCAAGTAAGAGGACATAACCAAGGAAAGTAATAGTCTATGTGATAACAAAAGGAAAAAAATAAAAAATAAAATAAAGTAAAAAATATTGATTTCTTTGCATCTATCTTTCGTGCAAATAAAAGTACTATATAACTAGTTTTTTTATAAGCATAGGATAAAGGTAGATACAAAATGTTAAAAGAGGGATTGACCATAGAGACAATACTAAAAGTAAGGAGAAGTTGATTGAAAAGATGAGGAATGAAAATGAGCTCCATCATTGATCAAAACAAATAAAATGGTAATCCAGATCATATGTCCATGATGAATAACCCTATAAAAGAGTTTTGCACCAATGGTGAAATGAAGAATCAAAAGAAAAATTGCCAACCACCTAGCATACAAAACAAAAGATTGCATAAGAAACCAAAAAAAAATGAAAGCCAGCAACTTGGCATATCAAGCAATTCATATGCTAGGAAGATGGCATAAGAAACCAAAAGGGAAAATGTTGGCTACCTGACATATGAAACAATTCATACACTAGAAAGATGGTGTATGAAACAAAAAAAAGGGAAATTACAGAAAAATAAGAAAAATAGCATAAAAAATTAGAAAAAATTCAGGAAAAGGTAAAAAAAATCCATGACAAAATTTTTCCAGAAGTTTGAGTTAATAGATCGTTCCCTACCTGGTAGAAGATGCACCAATAATCCATCAGACAGTTTGTATTTCACCACACAAAAGACTCATTAGTTGCTCCCAAACTCATCAGGTTCATTTATTACCACCAATAAATTCGCATCAACATCCCTATTAATGAAGTTCATATCCCACCATTAGCATATTCAAGTCACCAACTAGTACCCTGCCATGTAGAAATCCTCAAAAATATTTATTATTTTTACCCTTGACTCATACTTTATTTCTCTTAGTGTTTCATCAAGGGAGGAGCAATTGTATATACTCTCCTTTTGGCCTTCCAAACTCCATCATGTAGCTCCAATCTAAGAACTTAATTTTCAAGCTAAATCTTTACCTATAATTTGAGCCAAAATTCCTTTTTTAGTTGATTAAAAATCCCTAATTTGAGCTAGAAATATATGTTGAAATATTTTCTGAAAATCCTTGAATTCATCACTTGAAAAATAGTCCAAAAACTAGTCCAACTTTCCTCCAAAAAATAAGTCCATTATCTCCAAAAAAATTTTAAAAAAACTAGGAAAGAGAAAAGGGGACATACCATGTTTCTGACACATTCCTAGCATGTGAAGTGATGTGAGATGCTTCCACACACCAAGAATATGACGTGTGGGTGGATTTCCATTCCAAAATCCTAGCATGCTTTTTTTTCATGGATGCCACCCTTTTTTTCAACTAATTTACCATCCAATTTCCACTCCTACAAGATTTAATCTTAGTCATCCACCCTCTGACTTCTTAGAACTTGCTTAAATCCTAGGTTCAAAGATCTAATCTAATTTGCATTCCCAAAAAATAGTCATACAAATTACCATGTAGGATCAAACCTAGCTCTTGATTTTCACTGACATTTTATCATCCAATAACCTACAAAAATTTCTGAAACAGTCCAATCAAAGCCAATCTCTAGTAGCCTAATATCAGTGATCTAAGACTCTAAATTTTTAGCAAATCCTCATCGTTAGATCGTCAAATTTAGTCCAATTATTTAGTCTCATATTGATTGTCTAAATAATCTGGGACTTGTACTACACCTATATAAATAGCGTCATTCCTCCCTTGAAGACCGTCAAGTCTTCACTGGGGATCAAGTTTTTGGATTATGTCTTCTCATCATACAAGTAATCCACAAATCCAGTCATTACTTACAAGCTCTTAAGCTACAAGTCATCAAGTCATGAGAGTTCAAGTCTTTATAATTTTGATTTTCAAGGAGGAGTGCTTCACGACAAAAGATGAAGGAGTTGTATAGTGTCACCAAACTCTTTCTTTCCTTCTCTTTTCTCTTTTATTTTCTTTTACTTTTGTACTAGGTTGGAACCATACCATAGAATTTATCATTGTTACTAGCACATAGTTTCATTAGTTAGGAAATCTAAAGGGGATTAGGGAGAGACCCTCAGACCCTCCTCCGTCGAAGCAGCGGATAAGCTTTCACTACTTTTCTTGTTTTATTTTATTTTATTGTTTATTTGATACTATAATCCAAAAACTTATTAAATCTTTCTCTTTTCCTCTTAGGCAAATGTAAAGATAAGTCATAAACTGTTAACGTGTGTATATCTTACACCTGGTAAGGAGACTCTTACAATTACTCCTAGAGATCTCATGCATTTTGTAGGTCAGATGGTAAATTCTCAATAACCTTCAACCCAAAAATTTTGGAGAGACCTATATATATGTTCCTATAAAAGCACAATTTTTATATGAAGAAATCAAGTTGCTACCGATATTCTCTACAAAATAAAGTTATAAAAAACTCTTTATGCAATCATTATAATTATAAATAATTCTAAAAAAATCATGACTTTATAAAAAATTTTATTATCTTCAGCCTCTAGCCAACCAAATTTAGTATTTTCATTCAATGAACTGCAACTTACTTTGAACAAGAATTTAAGCATTCTGAGCCAAAATTAAGGTTGACAAACTAGAAAAACAAGAAATAGGGTAGCATAATCTTCACACACATTTCAAAATAAGGTTTTGGCCTCCATGAAGGATCAAACTGTAATTGTTAATCCTTTACATAGAAAAGTGGTATCAACCCTGTTCCACCTATGGCATACTTTTCAAAACCTCAATATGGAGAAAATCAAGGTAGTTTATAGCCTCTTTTCATCAAAAGGACCCCTTTGACCCAATCAACAATTGATAGCCTTTCATTTTTATTCAAAAATTTTACATTCTTATAGCTACCAACACATTACATTACATCTAGCATGGATACATTTTAATTTTACTCATGATCCTTAAATGCTTCAATAAAAATTGGCTAGGACTTAACCACTTGATTACTCTAATATAATCGACTTGGGAATTTAAACTTTAATTACCACCTCATAGGAATAGTAGCATAAAAGATCTCAACAAAAGCCCTCAAAACTATTCCCAAATCATGAGAGAGCATAGTATTTTCAGCGTGTCTGTATCAATCACCTTTGATTTTATCTAAACTAACTCTCAAAAGAATAGTAATAGGAAAAACTCCATCAAAAATTCTCAAAACTATCTCTAAACCATGAGAGAACATAGAATTCTTGTCATGTTCATATAACCTCTTAATTCTCAAAATGGTTGCATGCAATCTTATATTGATTAATCAACTTGTTAACCTCTCTACCTCTCAAAGGTAGTTATCATTTTACCCTTGACTTGAGTTTCATTCATTTCAGCACCTCGCTAAAGGAGGAACATCTATAGATACATTGTTTTTTCAATCTTAAAAATCTCATCACTTAACCCAAAACCAACCCAATTAATCTATCTATATAGTCAGAATAATATCCAGTCCTACTTGTGATCTCATATCTTGTAGAGACTTATTTATGAAATTAAAGCTTTAGGCACCTACTTGTATAAAAATCATATTTTAAAATCCCTTCAAGCTTTAAGGTGTTCATTGTAAAATTGTGTGGACTTATTCATAAATATTTAGATTATCAAGAACTATTTTCAAATTAAGACACACTAGAATTAATTTGTGATTACTTAGAATTATTGAACTTTTTTTGTAAAAAATCAACATTTAGTGAAAAAATAGACTAAAAATTGATTAAAAAAATGTGGGCTAGCATTGGGTAAAAATGTTGAATTTAGAGGAACCCAGTAGACTAGAGCCTACTGAGCCCTGGGCAATAGCCACCAAATGCCTAGGTGGCTCCTAATGCCTAGAATGGGTGCCAGGGAGCTGACACACTTCCCAAATTAGCACTCATTTTGAGAGGGTGCTTGTTGACTTAGTCGTATTTTGAATCTAGGCTTTTTGAAGAGTTCTAATTAAATTGGGATTTATACTAAGAAGTGATTCAGTGACCCTAATCCTTCTCTGAATTTGTTTCTTACTAGAAGACTTGGAATAGTGGGTCAGATAATTATCTGAATCAATCTCTTATTTAACTCAAACTCGATTAGGTCACTCTTATAAATACCATATTTATCTAAGGATTTCAAATACTGTGATAGAAAGACATAAATTAAAACCCTTAAAACTCAAAATATCTTGTGACAACTATAATTAGTCTTTTCTAAGAGCTAATGATATTGGAGTTTTATCTCTCTTATTATAATATTCTCTTCTTTTTCATTAATAAAATTATCTTTGGATCGCCTTCACCTGTGGGGTAAGTCGTAGAACGAAGCACATAAATTTCTTATATGCTATTCTTTTTCCTTTTCTTTTCTTCTTTTATATTGTAAATTATGGTAGATATCCATCTTTTGTGCAATAAATTAGTATCAAAGCCTGATCTAAGATGCCCACCATGAAGTTTATGTAGAATAATTTAATAAAAAGTAAGGGTTCCCTATCTGACAAGTAAGAATTCATGCAATTCTTACTCAATAAGAGTTGAGAAGTATATTGAAAGATATCAAACCTAAAAATATCACTGAAAGTATTTAGGAGAACCATAAAACTAGTACACATAGCACTATGTCCTCGGTCTCACTGATAAGGTACTCTATATATTTCTTAATGAGACATCACCTTTAGAGTTATGAAAAAAATTAGAGAAATAATATATGAGTAAATCTATTGCAAACTGAGTTTACTTAAAGTAGAAGTTTTTCAATTTTTGGATAAAAGAAAGTACAAATATAGCTAATTAGCTCAATGCATTCAATAAATTAGTCTCTTAATTATTAAGCATTGATGTCAAAATTGAAGATGAAGATAATATAATTATTTTTTTATTATCTCTACCTCCTTCCCTTGAGAATTTGAAAATACTCTTATGTATGATAAAAATTTAAAATTTGGTAATATTTCTTTGTCTTTTTATCTAATGAATATTTAAAAAAGATTGAAGGGGATGAATCACACTCAAAAACATTGATTACCAAAGGTTATATTAAAGAAAGATTAAAATCAAACCATTTTAGATCCAAATCTAAAGGAAAGAGTTACAAGTACTGTAAGAAAATGAGACATGTAACTAAAGAGTGTTAGAACCTCAAAGTAAAAAAGAGAAAGAATCTCAGTTTAAAAAGTAAGTCAAAGAACAAGTGTCACTTGCCAAAGAGAGTTTTAATGATGACCAAGGTACCATTCTCTATATTAATTTTATTGATAATTTTTCAAAAAAGTGTGAATTTATTTTTTGTATCACAAAGCTGAAGTATTTTCTATTTTCAAATATTAAAAAACTTTAGTTGAAAAAATGACTAATAGAAAAATCAAATACCTAAAAAATGACAATAGCAGAAAGTATAAACTAATAGAGTTTATCAAATTTGGTGAAAAGGAAGGCATCAAACACTACTTTACTATCCTAAGTAAACCTCAACAAAATGGTGTGGCTAAAAGGATGAGCAAAACTTTGTTACAAAAAGCACTTATTATACTCAGTGTAGCCAATCTAGACAAAGATTTTTTGACAAAATAGTCAACAAAGTATATTTCATTATGAATTACTCTCCTCAAATAGCCATTAGTTATAAAATTCTTTAAGAGATATGAATTGGTGAGCCTGCAAATTATTTTTTTAAAAAATCTTTTGTTGCCTTGCCTATGTGCATGTCATCAAGGATAAGTTAAATGTACATTTCAAAAAGTATATTTTCCTGTTATGATGTCACATGTAATGAATTAGTCATATATCGAGTAAATGGACAAATAGAGTCCAATATATATAGTGAAAAGTCTCATATCCTATCAACAAACTTTTTGGGATAGTTTGATGTCCAGCCAACCATATTGACCCGCTTTAATACTCTTTAGACTCCTCCAATAAAATGATATTAAAGTTTTAGGTTTGAAACCATACAAACTCTTTAAGACCAAAATTATCATGTTAATACGACTGAGTAGAGTTATATGTTAATCTCTCTTAAAAATCATTGTATGCGTGAGCATACAATGGGTCGCATGTTAGTCTATCTTAAAAGCTATTGTATGTGTGACTCAGATCATATCTAAAGGGGGAGATTGTTATGGTATCAGGTGTAATGAATTAGTCTCACATCAAATATTTAAACAAATAAAGTATGATATATATATATATATATATATATATATATAGAAAAAAAATTCATATCACAATAGTTTAGTCTTTTGGGATAGTTTAGTATCTGACCTATTATATTGATCTAATTTAACACTCTTTAGACTCCCATAATAAAATGGTATCAGAGCTTTAAGTTTGAGGCTACACAAATTCTTTAAGATCAAAATTATCATGATAATGTGATTGAATAGAGTCATATGTTAGTCTCTCTTAAAAATAATTGTATAAGTGAGTTATACAGTAAAATTAGCCAAGTAAAAGAGTTCTTGATTCAGAGTGTTAAAAATTAATATGGTAAATCACACTTAAAAAAATATTATTATGGTGTCAAATATAATAAATTAGTCATATATCAAAAATTAGATAAATAGAGTCTAATATATTTTAATATAAAGGTCTATATCCATCAGCTTAGACTTTTGGGATATTTTAGTATCTGACCCCTTATATTGACACAGTTTAAAAATATATAAACTCTTTAAAATTAAAATTACCATGATAATATGACTGAGTAGAGTCACATGTTAATCTCTCTTAAAAATTATTATATGGGTGAGTCACACGATGGAACTAGTCAATTAAAAGAATTTTTTATTAAAAGTATTGAAAATTGATATAGTCATATCACACTTGAAAGGGAGATTGTTATGGTATCAGGTATGATAAATTAGTTCATATTAGATAATTGGACAAATATAATCTAATATATATAGTGAAAAAAGCTCATATCCTATTAATTTAAACTTTTAAATAGTTTTGTATCCAACCTATTATATTGACCTATTTTAACACTCTTTGGACTCCCCCAATATTTTCTTTAGTTATGCTAAGGGAGTAAAGAAGTATTGTTAGTGGGATCCCAATATTTCTAATGTAATTATTGAGAGCGATACAGTATTTGATGAAAGTATTATTCTAAAATCTCTCACTAAAAGTCTTAGCAATTCAATTCAGGTGGAGATAAGGCTATAGTTCCTCTACAAGAAGATATTCAGGGTATGTCAAACTCTCAAGAGAATTTTGAAAGTTAAGTTAAAGTTTCTAAGAAAATTTTATTTTGAAGATCTCAAAGAAACATAAAGTCAGCTAAAAGGTATGGTTTTGAGGATATGATAATTTTTTATTTATTTACTAACAATGGTGATCTTTCTTCCTATAAAGAAGTAGTGCAAAATAAAAATTCTTATAAGTGGCAAATTGTTATGAATGAAGACATGGACTCTCATCAAAAAAATATACTTGTAACTTGGTAAAATTATAAAATGGTAAAAGGGCAATTAATTGCAAGTGGTTATTTTGAGAAAAAAAGGATTCTTCTGAGATAAATGGTGTGAAATTCAAGACTCATTTAGTTGCAAAAAGGTATTTTAAAAAAGAGCATTGACATTAATAAAATTTTCTCTCCTATTGTTAAACACATATTTATTTATTTTCTACTTGCTTTAGTTATTTTTCTTAATCTTGAGTTAGAATAGTATGAGGTCAAAATTATTTTTTTATATGGAGAATTAGAAGAGTAAATTTTTATGTAGTAGCCTGAAAGCAAGGAAAATTACATTTGCAAGTTGAATAAGTCAATTTATGATTTGAAACAATCTTCAGGACAATGGTATAAAAGTTTTGGTAGTTTTATATTAGAACAAGATTTTATCTATTGTAAGCATATTATTGTGACTATTTTAAATACATGCCAATAATTTATTCATTATATTATTATTTTTATGTTGATAATATACTTATTGTTACTCAAGGCATATCTCTAATTAATTATTTGAAGCATAGAATAAAAAAAAAATTTGAGATGAAAGATCTAGATATTGTAAGAAAGATTCTCAGCATGAAGATTGATCAAGCCCAAAAGCATGACAAGTTATGCCTTAAACAAGTCAAGTACCTCATGAAAATTATTTCCCATTTTTGCATGCAAAACTCAAAACCCATTAATACTTTGTTCGTAACCCACTTCAAACTTTCAGCTTAATTATGTCCTTTTACATATGAGGAAGATACATACATGGAGAACATTCCATTCTCAAATATTATTAAAAGCTTGATATATGTTATAGTGTGCACAAGACTTGAAATTGCATAAATAATCAATGTTGTCAGTCGTTACATGAAAAATCTAAGAAAAGAACATTAGTAAGCTATGAAATTGAGATATATCAAAAGTACTCCTAATGTTGGTCTATATTTTGACAGGAACAAAACTCAAGAGATTGAAATTATTGGCTATGTTAATTAAGACTATGTTAGAGATCTTGATAAATAATGATCCCTCATTAGTTATTATTTTATCCTTTGTGGTGGTCATATTAGTTGAAGGTGTACCTTGCAATCAATAGTGTCATTGTTTGTAACAAAATCCAACTATATGGCTACTACAAAAGTAGTCAAAGAAGCTCTATGGTTAAAAGGTTTAACAAGTGAAGTTGATTTTTCTCAAGGTGTTCTCTCTATTTTATGCTACAGTCATAGTGTCATACACTTTGCATAGAATCAGATGTACCACGTAATATCAAAGTATATAGATATTTGATTTCACTTTATTTGGGATATTATTAAAGATTGTGAGATTTCTTTACAAAAAAATTTATAATTCAAAAAATTTGACGGACATGCTGACAAAGGTGATTTCGATTGAAAAATTATACTTGAACTTGATCAATGTTCAAGATCATTGATCTCATCCTATGGGGCAATGGTAAAGGTATCTATTGAATATTTAATTCAAAGAAGAAGAGGATTCAAGCCAAGGTGAAGATTATTGTCATGTCTTGAATTCAGACTTTTTAAAGAGTCCTAATCAAATTAGAATTTTTATTAGGAAGTAGTTTAGTGACCCTAATCTTTCTCTAAATTTATCTCTACTATAAAACTTGGAATAGTGGGGTAGATTCTTATTTGAATCAATCTCCTACTTTGATTCAAATTCAGTTAGGTCACTCCTATAAATACTCTATTTATCTAAGAATTTTAAATATTGAGATAGAGAGACATAAATTAAAACTCTCAAAATATCTTATGTTGACTAGGCTAGTTAATCTCTTGTAAGAATTAATAATATTTTAGTTTTATCTCTATCATTGTAGTCTTTCTTCTTTTTTATTAATAAAATCTCCTCCAGACTGTCTTCACCTATGGAGTAAGTCACAGATCAAACTAGGCAAAACTCTTGTGTGTTATTCTTTCTCCTTTTTTTCTTCTTCTTCTACATCGTGAGTTGTGATTGATATCCATCTTCTGCATAATAGATGTTGGCTAGCTATCACCTCCTCTCCATAGGCACCTAACCCATGCATTGGTGCTCCTAAAGGAAAGGGCACTAGCTTGCTAGCGCCTATCCTCCACAAGCACCCACACATTAGATCCAATTAAGTAGAAAATCTTGTTGACTAGCGCCAGCTAGGTCAAGTGTCAACCAACCCTTACTAGTGTTAGCTCCATCCCTTAGCCTACAAATATCACTCATTTTTCCACCCAATGGGAATAAAATATAATTTGGAGAATTTTCACCAAAAATTTTGATCCCTTATCCTCTTCTCTCAATTCTCAAAGTCAGACCAAAATACTCTACAATCAATTTTTGGAAAGAGACAAGGGTCACTATAGCATCATCAAGATAATTCTTATCCCTTTTTGTTTTAAACTTCATTTTATTTCACATGTAAGTTAGATCCTAGTCTACAAATCATCATTATTTAGAATATAGTTCTCTACTTTTAGCAAACCTAAATGGGATTAGAGAGGGATCTTTAGGTCATATAGTTCTCTCCTTTTAGGCAACCTAAAGGGGATTAGGGAGGGATCTTCAGGTCCTCCTCACAGTGGTAGTAGGTAAGCCTTTTTCAATTCTCTCTTTTATTTTATTTTATTTTTTGCCATTTTAACATGATTCCACACTTAAGACCTCACAGAATTACACTTCTTGGTCTAGATTGACAACCTTTGAGGGGAAAAATAGGTTTTCAAATACTAAAATAAATTTTTATTAAGAGCACAATGAACTCAAAAACACTTCAAATCAAGTAGGTGATCAAAACTCAAATAGAATTACGAAGACAATTAAAACATAAAACAATGATCAATTTACAATCAAATATAAGATACTTTTTAATTAACATCAAATTAAGTGCATAAGTTAAAAAAGAAAGTAGAAAAAGTACAAACCAATATATATGGTTCGAAAACCAACCGCTCCTACTCCACATTTCTTACCTCAATACTGAGGACTTAAACTCATTACTAGAGTTATCGCTTTGTTAGGGTGAAGTCACACACTTACAAACTCCACACTGGAGTATCGCTCTCCACCAGAGCCAATCGGCTACTCCTTACAACTTGAGAAGTAAGCACTCTTACCACTCTCCTAAAATCTGGAAGAGCTCTCCTCTCCTAATAACCTATGAGAGTTATAATGATAAAGAATAAAAAATAAAGATAAAAATGCTTAACAATAGTCTCTCAATATTTGAGTATAAGGACATTTCAGGATTTGAAGGTTAATTCCTATTTGAGCTCTTGTTGATGGTTAGAAGGCTTTGAGAGGTGGATCTTACTCTAAGAATATGAAAATCTAAGTCCCTCACTAAGTAAAGAAATCTGAATCATTTGAATACTTGTTAGAAAGAGTATTAGCCATTAAGTTATGCTTTGCCGAGTTTGGGCATCCGAACAATAAAGTTTCATGCATCCAAAGCACCCAATCGTCAAAATTGAACTAACTATTATAAATAATATCAAAGATTTGGGCATCTAATCACAAGGTTCGGATGTCCAAAAAGTACAATTTTGGACGTCCAACCAAAGTTTCTAATGAATATTTTTTGGAAGTTACAACTTCCAAACTTCATGCATCCGATCTTGTGGTTTGGGCATCTGAAGTTCTCAGTAATTTCAGAACTATTTCTATTACATTCAAGTGTCCAAACTATTAAGTTCAAACATCCAAAGTTAATAGAGAATAATGCTATTTTTACTGTAATTTCAGTTTTCATACTAGCCATCGTCTCAAATTTATCTTGAATAAAAAATAAGTTAGTGAGGACATTCTAAGATAAATTGAGTGTTAAACAAAAGCTCAAATAAACTACCTATCAAATTCTCGACTCAACATAAAATAAATGAAAATTTTAAACTTATGAACCTTGGAGTTGATCTCGAATCTTGAACATACTTTGAGCTTTCACCTTAATCTTCAAACTTCATCTTCAATATATCATTCTCTTTATCTTCAAGTTATCATCTTTATCATCCAATGGGCTTTATCTTGAGGCTCGACGCTTCTTAAGCTTGGATGACCATTGATAATTTTCAAGCTTGCCATCACTAAAGAAACTTGTTAAATCTTAGTTTGATCATCATCAAAATCCAAAGGCAACAACACTTATTTTGCAAAAATATGTGAAGTAAGCTAAAGACCGTTAGGGTGGATATATCTTGCATCTAATGAAAAGAATCTAATAAGACCTGCTAGAGACACTGTGCACTTATATAAGTTGGGCGTGTGAGCACTTATGGACCCAAACAAGCATAATCGAGGGGAATATATAACAAAGCCAAAATGAAATTTTTTTGGTAGACCTACGCCAGTGAATTATGGAGCTAACCGCAAACTTCAACCTGAATTTTTTTTTTTTTTGAACTTTCAATTTTTTTTCTTTCTCATAATCTAGGTGCTTTTTGTGTAGGGAGCAAAATCAATTTTCGAAGTAGAGCCAACACGCAGATGTCACAAATCATGACCTTTCTTGTTCAATGTTTATAATGATATTTTCTCAAGCACAAGTGATTAGTTTAGGAATTTTTATTTACAACTCCGATTTATTTTATTTACGAGAAGTCTTCCGTCATTTTAATATTTACTTACAACTCCTTTCTTTTGAAACTTATTACCTATAGCCCTCTTATTGTTATTTAATTAAAATTTTGGCAAAAAAATTTTGTTTTACCCTTTATAAATTTTTATTTAAACCCTCAAAATTTTTAACTTCTCATTCTTCACTCTTTCTCCCAAATATTTACAAATAAACCCTCCATAAAATTTTAAATTATAAATTTAATATTTATAAATTTATAAATAGACCCCTCTAATATTTTTATTTATAAATAAATCCAAAATTTATCATTTCTTAAATAAAATTTTACAAAAAAAACCTTGAAGGTTTTAAAACTTTATATAAAAATAAACCCTCCATAAAATTTTAAATTAAAAATTTGTTATTTGAGCATTTACAAATAAACTACTTGAATATTTTTTATTTATAAATAAGTCCAAACTTTATGATTTTCTAAATAAAATTTTACAAAAAAGAGTTTGAAGATTTTAAACCTTAAAATTTTAAATTATAACTTTAATATTTATACATTTATAAATAGACCCCATGCATATTTTTTTTATTTATAAAGAAGTTCCAAATATTATCATGTATTTCAAATAAAATTTTACCAAAAAACCTTGAAGGTTTTAAAACTAAAAATTTTGAATTACAATTTTAATATTTTTATATTTATAAATATCAAATATTTTATTTATAAATAAGTCTAAATTTTATTATTTTTTAAATAAAAAATCATAAAAGGAATCTTGAAGGTTTTAAAACTTTACAAATAAGTCGTTATAACTAATTTTATAAAAAAAGTTTCTAATTTTTTCAAAATTAAAAATTAGCTCTTGAAATGTAAATTTTGCAAGTAACTCCCAATATTTTTTTATTTCATAAAATATTATAATTTAAAAATCTATACAATTTAATCCAACATATCTCACTATATCCAAATTAGAATTTGAATATTTATGCTGATAGATGTGATCTTGTTTATTTGAGTGGTCTATTTAAACATATATAAATATCAAAGTTTTAATTTAAAATTTTAAGTTTTAAAATTTTCAAGGTCCTTTTAATAAAATTTTATTTAAAAAATAATAAATTTTGAATTTTCTGATAAATAAAATATTTGAGGAGTATATTTATTAAAATCCTAATATTAGACTTGTAATTTAAAATTGTAAAACCCTTAAGGTCCCTTTTATATTTTTTTTTAAAAAATAATAAAGTTTGGACTTATTTATAAATAAAAATATTTGAGAGGTCTATTTATAAAAATATTAAATTTATAGTTTAT
Organism: Trichopus zeylanicus subsp. travancoricus; assembly: GCA_005019695.1. Lineage (NCBI taxonomy): Eukaryota > Viridiplantae > Streptophyta > Magnoliopsida > Dioscoreales > Dioscoreaceae > Trichopus > Trichopus zeylanicus. The sequence continues at coordinate 81,123 of RXID01016073.1, forward strand.
AAATTTATATAGTTTTAAAATCTTTAAGGTCCATTTTGTAAAATTTTATTTAAAAATGATAAGATTTGAATTTATTTATAAATAAAAATATTCGAAGGGACTATTTATAAATGTACAAGTATTAAACTCAAAATTCAACTATTTATAAATGTACAAGTATTGAACTCAAAATTCAAAATTTTATAAAGTTTTAAAACCTCCAAGGTCCTTTTTGTAAAATTTTATTTGAAAAATAATAAAGCCTAGACTTATTTATAAATGAAAATATTTGAGAAATTTATTTATACATATACAAATATTAAACATATAATTTAAAATTTTATAAAATTATAAATCCTTTAAGGTCTTTTTTATTTTATTTAAAAAATAATAAGTTTGAAGTTATTTATAAATAAAAATATTTGAGTAGTCTATTTGTAAATTTATAAATATTAAGGTTATAATTTAAAATTTTATAGTAGAGTTTATGTGTAAACATTTGGGGGGAAAACTGGAGGATAAGAAGTTAAAAATTTTAAGAGTTAAATAAAAATTTACAAATGATAAAGGAGAATTTTTTTTTACCGAAATTTTAATTAAATGACAATCAGAAAGATGTAAATAATAAATTTCAAAAGAAAAAATTATAGGTAAATATTAAAATCATAGTAAGTTTTTTCTAAATAGAGTAAATCTTGAGGTTGTATGTAAAAATTCCATCAATTTATACTAAATAATTTTTTATATATATATTTTTTTTATTTTCAATACATAGAAAAAAATTTTTAAGGTCGCATGAGTCACAAGTGACCTCGAATAAATTTTAAACCTCTTAAAAAATATTTTAATACTTTATTTTAAATTATTAATAATTAAAATAATCGCAACATTCAATGTAACATTAACAATTAATTTTAAATTTTTATTAATTAAAGGAATTTAGATATTTAAGATATTTTTAAAAAATAAAATTAATACTAACCTTCAAACTTTTTTTCCCATTTAAGTGGTGATTCACTCTAATATTTTTAAATTTAAAAAATTAAAATTGTTCAAATTAAGTAAAAATTGAAAATTTAGAATTTTCAAATCGCTGAAATCAAATATACATAAATTTTAAAAACTTAAAATTCTCAAATTTTGAAAATTTTAATTTTTCATTATTAGGAAAACAAATATACGCTGAATAAATTTATGTTACATTTTGGAGCTTTGGATCCCCACCAAAGTGCCTGAATGTATGATGCATTTCATACCCTACTCTTCCTAATCTTAAGAGTTAACCAACTAGTGATTAATTATATAGAGATGCATAATACTGCAAAGAGATATATTGTGTGTTTAAACAGTCATAATATGGTTACCATCTCTTGTATTTCGCAAAGATGTTGAGGTCATTGCGAGGGACTGTCGACGAATCATGAATCCGAATCCGCTTCTTCAATTTGACGTCACGGGTCGAGCCACTGCCGGAAACCACAAAGAAATGCCAAAAAATAATTAATTGGGAGGCGGTTGGGTCAAGATTGACCGCTTGAATGCTCATGATATATTAGAAGAGCAACGACTCTCTTGCGACCTTCTTCATTACGAGTTGCATTTGATGAAGATCACCTTTTCAATTAATAGTTTTGTAAGGGTGTATTTCCAAAAGTCCCAACCAAAATACACTGCATCGCGCGCTGCGGGTCGTTTTCAATTCTCCTTCCGAATTCGGCGTGCTGGTTAGGAGTACAATGTCACGAGTAACCTCTTCTTTTTTGCGGATTAATTAATATATACGCTCCACATGGCTCCGTATTAAAACCGCATTAAGATTTCCTAATTACGCGTCGAATTTATTCTTTTTAAGCCAAGTTGTATGCCTGATTTTATCTCATATCTTTCGTCACATAATCATCTCAGTTCCAGAAAATTTATTTAATTTAACAAAAAATCATACAAAATTTTAAAAATTATTTTAATTAAAATATATAATAATTATTTTATTTTATCGATTGATTTAATATAAAAAATTAAATTATTTTTCAAAATTTTAATTTGATAGTCAATTCACTATTATTGAATATCTAATTTGGTAAAATTAGATATTAATTTTCAATTTCGTGATATTAGTCAGCCTGTCTTTTTATAAAATTTGGATAAAATCAATAAATTTTATAGTAATTTAATAAGTATTTGAATCAAAATTAAATAAAATAATTTTATTTTTATATTAATTTTAATTAATAAATTAAAAATAAAATAAATAAAATAAAAAATATTATTTAAATAATTTAATTGATATAAACTTTTTTTAAATTTATTAATATTAGATAATTTTTTAATATATTCGTCGTTGTCCGGATGAATGAGTGAGAGAGGACGCAGTGGCAAAGTGGAAAAGCCAGGGCATGAAATGGACCAATGAGAGGGACAGAGAAGAACGAGGAAGATCATCCATCGGTGGTGTTATATTGGGACAACGATGCCCGCTGCGCTTCCTTGTTATGATTTGTTTGGGTACACGTACCCTTGGAAGATTTGTGCTCGTCTATCGTGCTCTACTTTTAAAAAGTCGACTTTTTCAAGTCTGACTTTATGACTTCCGATCGAAATTCATCACCCAACAACTAACGCAAATAAAATCTTTATTCATTGGAAATAAATTAAAAAAGACGGTGCGATATTTTAATTGGAAATGGAAGAAAAAATATTACATCTATATTGAAGAAATTGATTCAAAATAGGCAAACATTAAAAATTCTCTTGAAATTCTAAATACACGAAATCCAATGCGCTCACTTCTAAGCTGTTTGGATCCATTCCAAACAGTCCAAAGGAGAGAATTGGGGAAATTGAAGATTCAATTTTCTCAATTTCGATATTTGGTTATAATGATATTGTTCGAAATTAGCAAATTGACATTTCCAACAATTTTGACATTTGATTTTTTTCTTAAAAAAATCAAATTCACAATTTCGATTGAGAATTGGGTGGACCAATATTTATTTAGATAGATTAATAGGAAATTTCTATATAATGTTTTGAATTCAACCATTAATATTATTTTTTAAAAAATAAATTAATTTTTTATTTAAAATCATATGAAATTTTTTTCTCTACTCATTAATTTTTTTTACATATTTTTTAATTATTAATACTTATAATATTATCAATTTCTAATTTAAAATATAATTTATTGATTGAATAAATATTTAAAAAATTATTTTTTAGTGTAAATATTTTTAATCACCCAAATATATTTTATTAATTTATTTATTAAATATTTATATTTTTTAAAAAAAATATAAATGAAATAAAAAAGTAATTTTATTTATTTAAAAATAATTGATTTTTATTTTCAATCCCGAAATTCACGAAATTAACAGAATTAATAATTTCTTAATTTTACTTCAAAATATATTCAAATACTAAAATTATCATCGTTTTTTTTTACTTTTTCGTAATTGATTAAATTAATAATCCTCCAATTTCAAATCGGAATTTATCCAAACGTGGCCTTCACCTTGCGATATCCACATGCTTATTATGTTCGACGTCCCGGATCATTTCAACGCGCCCCTGCCGGCAGCGCCGTCTCCATCTTCCTGTCCCTCCGCAGTCGCAAGCACCAACCCGCACCGCGACTTGTCCGCATTAATCCCAGAAAAAAAAATAAAAAATCAAAATCGCTTTCGTCATCTCTTTCGTCCTCCGAAGTTTTTTTTTTTTTCCCAACATTTTAAACTCGGATTCCTTTCAATGGGGGGATGCGCCAGCGGTTGTGGGGATTTCCGCGCTGCTCTTTTATTTGCTTTTGTCATCTGGATTTGCTGGGAAGCAAAGAGACTTCGGGCCAGAGCTGGGGAAGAAGAAGAAATAGATGGCGGACGGGAAATTGGTCTTCGCCGTCAACGGCGAGCGGTACGCGCTGTCGGCGGTGGATCCCTCAACCACCCTCCTCGAGTTCCTGCGCACCGATACGCGGTTCAAGGGCGCCAAGCTCGGTTGTGGAGAAGGTGCGGTTTTTCCGGCAAAAGAACTTCCCTTTTTTTTGTTTTGTGGAGTTTTTGGATTGTGTGTTGAGTGGAAGGTGTTTGATGTTTTGTCTGAGAGAAAAAGGAAGGTTTTTGCACTCTTATGCATTTTGTTGAGCGTGTAGTGGTGAATGGAAGAGTTTGCAAAGTTTGCTCTTTTGGCTAGGGCTTGCATGTGAGTGCGGGGATATCAGCATTAGATTGTGCGTTGCATGTGAGTGCGTGAGACAAGAATGGAAAATTTCCACTAACCGATATTAGTGTGACCGTGTGAGAAGGCTCCTCCGCTTGTTTGTGGAGTTCAACGTTTAGTGTTGGAATCCAATTTTCTTCTGTGTTTGAACGAAAAAAATTGAAATTGATTCAAACACAAGATTTGTACGCGGCTTTGAGGTATATTTTATCTTTAAAGAGAAATGTAAAAAGTTGCTTACAGATTGAAAATACAGTTGATGTTCTAATAGTTTGAGCTTGTGTAATCTCTAAAAATGCATGACATGTAAGATTTTGAAGCTTTTAGGGGAGTCGAACACAAAGGGATAACAAAAAAGAATTCTTTTGTAGAGATGGAAATTTGTCAGATGGATTTTTATTTCCATATTTGTTTCTAAATATTCAAATTATTTTTTTGTTTGATATCACTTTGGAACTTATCCTCTTATCTTGCTTGCTTGTATTATATTCTTTTGGAAAAAACACTGTTCATAACAACTGTTCTGGTGTTGCCTTCTTGTAAATTTTTCATATAGGTGGTTGCGGGGCTTGTGTTGTTCTTCTGTCAACCTACGACCCGGAAAGTGGACAAGTGAAAGAATTCTCTGTGAGTTCATGTCTCACTTTGCTCTGCAGTGTGAATCTCTGTTCCATTACAACAGCTGAGGGGCTTGGGAATAGCAAGGATGGTTTCCATTCAATACAAAAAAGACTTGTAGGGTTCCATGCTTCTCAGTGTGGCTTCTGTACTCCTGGAATGTGCATGTCTTTGTTCTCTGCTCTTACAAATGCTGACAAAACCAGGAGGCCTGAGCCTCCAGATGGGTTTTCTAAGCTCACTTTGGCTGAAGCAGAGAAGGCTATTGCAGGCAATCTGTGTAGGTGCACTGGCTACCGGCCTATTGTTGATGCTTGCAAAAGTTTTGCTGTAGATGTTGATCTGGAAGATTTGGGACTGAATTCCTTCTGGAATAAAGGGGATAATGATCTGAATGTAAGCAAATTACCCTATTATAAACGTAGTGGATTCTGCACCTTTCCTGACTTTCTAAAATCTGAGATTGAATCTTTAGTGCCTTGCTCTTCCAGCTCATTGCTAGGGGATTGGTACCGCCCTAGTAGTATTGAGGAACTTGATAAACTACTTGGTTCTGAAGAACTTAAGGGAAATAATAGTTTCAAAATGGTTGCTGGTAACACAGGTTCTGGTGTTTATAAGGAAGCAGACTTATTTGACAAATATATTGATCTTAGAGGAATCCCAGAACTTTCAGTGATCAAAAGGAACAACAGAGGCATCAAAATTGGAGCAGCTGTTACAATATCTAGGGTTATTGAAGTCCTGAAAGAAGAAAAAGAAGGCTTGCCATCAAATGAAAAACTGGTGTTTAGAAAAATTGCTAATCATATGGATAAAGTGGCTTCACAATTTGTTCGGAATACTGCAAGTTTGGGAGGTAATCTTATCATGGCACAAAGGAGCCAGTTTCCCTCAGATATTGCTACCATACTTCTTGCTGTTGGTTCGACGGTGTCTATTCATGTTAATTCACAAAGATTAAATGTATCCCTTGAGGAATTCTTGGAGAACCCTCCATGCGACAACAAGACTCTACTTTTGAGTATTCATATTCCGTCTTGGAGTTCAGTTAGCAACTCATTGACAGGAACAAATGGTTTAACTAATTTCAAATCCCCTAAGGAATCCAAGTTGCTATTTGAGACCTATCGGGCATCCCCCCGCCCTCTTGGAAATGCTGTGTCTTATGTCAATTCTGCTTTCTTAGCTCAAGTTTCTGTGTGTCAAGTGTCTGGCAATCAACTTATAGAAAATGTACAGTTGGCTTTTGGTGCTTATGGGAGTGAACATGCTATTAGGGCAAGAAAAGTTGAGGATTTTTTAGTGGGCAAACTTGTTACTGCATCTAGTCTGGCGAATGCAATCGAATTACTTAAGGAAACTATTGTACCAAAGGATGGTACTCCTCATTCTTCATATCGATTGAGTTTGGCAGTGGCTTTCCTATTTAAATTTCTTCAACCGATTGCTAAAGGTTTGTCCAAGCAATTGAGAAATGCAGATACCGAGATAACAAATACTGCTGCAATTGCTGAATATCCTAATGGCATCCGTACTAGTTGTAGTAGTACTGTTTTGCTTGACAAGACCTCAAGAAACCAGGAAGCTTGCAAATTTGATTCTTGCAATTTAATTTTATCTTCAAAGCAGGTACTGGGACCCAATACAGAGCATGACCCAGTTGGCAAGCCAATTAAGAAAGCTGGAGCCGAGGTTCAAGCTTCTGGTATGTTCCAACTCTGATGCCTTTCTAGATAAATCTTATTGCTTGTGCATTCCATTGCTTTTTTGTCTTTTCCTTGCTTCCTTCTTTTTCTCAAGTTGGGTTTGAAGATATCGGCTACAATTTCTGGAAGCAGTTGGTTTTCAAAACTGGACCAGAGCATGCTGTTGGCAATTAAATATTTTGTGATCTTCATTTGTCTCTCTCATTGATGCAAATTTGCATCTGATTACAATTGGGGTGTCTTTCAACTTGAATTGCTATTTGTTTCTGAAATTTGATTTTTAACATAATTTTCAACCATCTTGAATACAATGAAGACTTTGGATCATGCAATTACGTTATGTTTTAGTGGAAGTTTTGACAAGGACTGAAAATTGGAGAGTTGGAATTGAGAAGAAGTGGAAAGTTTGAGAAAAATGATGTGCAAGCAACATTGATGTCCCTAACAAGTATTGGGAACTCGCAAAACTGATACCCATGTGATCTGTTTTTAAAAATTTGACATGCTGGTGCTCAATCTGCAGAAGTTAGAACTTCTCTTTTCTTTGTTTTTAGATTGTTTTAAAAAGATATAAATATCTGGAAAGGAAAAGAATGTAGGGAAGCAAAAAAGAGGAAATTAGAGTGGAATGAAAGTTCTTAAAATATAGAAGCGGCTAATGTTGGCAGCATGGGAGAAGGACTGGGAGATTGGAGAGTGGTTCATTGAAATGTGGTCTAAATCACCCGTCTATTGTTCCATTTATGTCCTTTATTAACTTATTAGCTGAAGTGGATGCCTATGGTAAATGTTTTCCTATTGAAGCGACTGGATCATCAAATGGAAATAACAATCTCTCAAAATTAGGATTCAAACATTAGTTTCTAGCATATTTCAATGGCATTAGCTAGCCCGACTTTGCATGCAAGTTTGTGATGCAGATTTCATTATCTGGTCTTCTTTTCATTGTTGGGACTCCTCGAGGGTTCATGATTGAGTTTTGCTAGTGGTTCATGATTTGCTATGATAAAGAGCTTTAGGGTTTTTTATTTCCTTAATTGTTTGGATTTTTTTCTTCATTTGTTTTTGTCCTATCATTAATAATATGGTTCTACATGGAAATTTTACTTTGAGACAGTTTGTTCATAGTTCCTGAAAGAACAATGTTTTGTTTTTCAAAACCACAAGCTGTATGCACATATGCTCTTAGTTTTTCTGTTCTAGCTACTTTTCTTGTTATTATCCTGAAGATCTCAGGTAGTTCTGAGTTCTGATCAGCATTTTGTATTAGAACTTAAGAATTTTTAGTGGGCTGATTTTGGGAGGTTAAAATTTTCGATTAGTTGGAAAAATACAAAAAATACTTATTTTGTCCTTTTAAACTATCAATTTGTGATTTTGAATGTATGAAGAAAATAGGTAGACATGTCACTACCTAATCCAATCACTTAATCATGTAGGCGAGGCAGTCTATGTAGATGATTTGCCTACTCCCAAGGATTGTCTTTATGGAGCATTCATTTATAGCACAGAACCAATGGCTCATATTAATGGAATTGAGTTCAAACCAACACTTGCGTCACAAAAGATCGTTACAGTTATTTCTTCAAAGGATATTCCAGAGGGCGGAAAGAATATTGGATCAAGAGCTATGTTTGGCGATGAACCATTATTAGCAAATTCCCTTGCTGAATATGCTGGTCAGCCGCTTGGTATTGTGGTAAAGTCTTCTTATTCCTGAGACTATGTTTTGTAGTTTATTATTTGTCTTGCTGTGGCAGTTATCTTGGGTAAAATAAAAAATTCTGAAATTTTATTTGATGGGTGTGTTTAGATTGCAGAAAAGCAGAGATTTGCTAATCTTGCTGCCAAACAAGCAATTGTCAGTTATAGCACGGAGAATTTAGAACCACCAATTTTATCAGTTGAAGAGGCTGTTAGAAGATCCAGTTTCTTTCAAGTTCCACCTTTCTTATATCCTAAGAATGTTGGCAACTTTTCCCAAGGAATGGAAGAAGCAGATCAAAAGATTCTCTCAGCTGAGGTGATTCCATATCCTTTTCTCTCAAGATAATGTTGTCTGTGACTCTTGGACCTTTATAAGGGCTCTCGTCTACCACATAAGTTGGTCAGGCCAACTTAAACTAGTTTAGCTTCCCAATTTTCAATTCTCTGAACTAAGCATATTCACATTGTTGGTTTCAAGGAATATTTAAATATTGAAGTGCAATTGATTTTTTATTTCTTATATTTTATTAGGAATAAATCAAATATATTTTTATTTCTAATAATTCACAAATAATATATTAAATTGGTGAATTATTTGTAACAATCATTGATTAATGAAATTTTCTACAACAGATATTGCAACTAATCCATATTGTTCACTTTTTTCTCCAAAATTGCTGAATTTTTTGACAGCAGGCAGCTGAACTCTATTACTCTTTATAAAGTTACTAAATTGAACTGGTTGTCTGATTTTTTGAATGTTCACTTATTTACCGCTCTGATTTGTTCGTTGTTGCTTCTAAGGATATACTGTTGTTTTTAGAACACTATCCAACTAATGATAGCAGGACAAGCATATCCATTACCCTAAGGTTTTCTGCTTTATAATTGAACTGAAGTACAACAAAAGAAAAGGCTTATCAAACCATGCTATTGGTCTCCAACTTAATTCCAAAATTGGTGATTCCATCCTGATCTAATAACAAGTTTGCAATTCGCTAGACCCTCGTAACATACCGACATGGTTACTTTTGCAACATAGGAACCAGGTTCTTTTTTGTCTTTAATTTTCTGATTGAAAGTGTGTGACCACAATTTCTTTCCTTCTAAGGTCTTCTATTAATTTTCTTCCATCACTTCGAAGTAATAAGCAGTATTTTAGAATTTTTGGACAAGGAGAATGAAAGCATTCAACTTACTACAAAAAATTCAGAACATTTTCACTGTATGTAATGCTTCAAAACAAAAGCATTGAAGGACTAGATGGTGGTTGACCCTACAGGTAGAGAAAAGGGCATTCATATATTTAAAACATTCTGCTAATATAGTTTTCAAGTCTAGAATTTGGCATCAATCCAATTCATGGTAAAATAGATCTCATTAATTATGATTGATGAGTAAAAATGAAATCATATCAAACCATTAGTCTAATCTGAACCAAACGATTGGGCAAAAATAGAATAAACTCTTTCATATGAAGTAGCTATATGGCAGTCATATTACAGAATCCAAATAAAAAAAATAGTTTTTTAGGCATACCCCTGAAAAGTGACCAAATTTCATATATACCCCTATAAAAATTGCAATATCATGTATAACTCAAAATGATAATATCTTTCCCAGATATCCTTGGGGCATATCATGTATATCCTTGAAAAGGTAAATATTTTCAGATACCCCTCAAAATGCTTTCAGGAGTATATAGGATATTGCAATTTTTTTCATAAGGATATACAATAAATTATCTCACCTTTCAGGGGTATGCCAGAAAAAAATCCTAAACAAATAATGTCCTTTTTTTACTACTGTTGCTAGTTTTAAATTTACTGATTTGGACCTGGATGAACCACCCTCTTGCTATGGCGGCCCAAACCACATGTAACTTCTTAAACTGACGGATGGGTGATGACTTGCTGAAACCTCAGAGTCCAGAAATAAAATATTTTGGACCTTTTTGTACCTAGATTGGGTGAACTAGGAGCACAATCTGCTTTCAGGCATTTTATTTTAGTTTGATGTACTTATTTGTTAAACTAAAATGCTACGACTGTGCAGGTCAGGCTTGGTTCACAATATTACTTTTACATGGAGACACAAACAGCACTTGCCATCCCGGATGAGGACAACTGCATGTTGGTTTACACTTCAAGCCAGTGTCCGGAAGCAGCACAGGAAGTAATTGCGGACTGCCTTGGTGTTCCTTTTAACAATGTCCGTGTGATTACAAGAAGAGTTGGCGGGGGTTTTGGAGGGAAGGCCATGAGAGCAATGCCTGTGAGTATTTTGCTACTACCAGTTTCAGTCTTTTCCAGTTTCATGATCTTCTAGCAATCATCCTTGATTCTTTGCAATAGGATTCTATATTTATCTAATGCTGGAATTTCACCATAAATAGAAACTAACTAATTCCAACATCTCTATGACAAATATATCAATAATCACAAAATAATGGAAGACATCTTCTCTATAGTGAATTTATCAATAAGAATATAATAAAGGAATTTTATCTGGACCATCTTGCCTTCCCAATAACATAAAAATGTATTTTCATGTTCTGCCTTTCTAAATTCGGTAAACAGCAAGTGTGTAAATCTATATCTTGCTGATGTATGAATTGATTTATACATGCAATGATACAATTGAATGTATGCCAGTTGCAATATTTTGTGTAGCTGTAAATGAATGGTTTCTCCTTTCAAAGATGTCATACACTGAAAGATATATCTGTAGATATCTTAGTATAGTCCACATTTTATATAAGATTTTCATTAAAATTATATTTAATAATTTCACTATTGTATGTTGAAATATCTTATCTATGTATTCTTGCTTAAATTCAAGATATCCACTGAGGTATCTGTTGACTGCTACTCGCCATGAAACCCCATGACCTCAATGGGTCCAATGAGGGTTTTTTGGAACCTTTGTCAAATTATTGTATCCCACAGTACCCTTCTTTGTGGTTATGGGTGTTTTTCATTTTGTGTATCAAATTCAAATGCCAAGATAACTAAACTTCTTCTTGCATTTATCTGAATATTAGGTTGCAGCTGCTTGTGCACTTGCTGCATATAAGTTGCATCGTCCTGTTCGGATGTACCTAGACCGCAAAACTGATATGATAATGGCAGGAGGAAGACATCCAATGAAAATAACTTACTCTGTGGGTTTCAAGTCAAGTGGTAAAATCACTGCTTTGCATGTGGAACTGTTAATCGATGCCGGGATAGGTGAAGATGTGAGCCCAGTAATGCCACATAACATTATAGGTGCACTGAAGAAATATAACTGGGGTGCCTTCTCTTTGGATGCAAAGGTCTGCAAGACAAATACTTGCTCAAAATCAGCGATGCGTGCCCCAGGTGAAGTACAGGGATCTTTTATTGCTGAAGCCATTATTGAGCATGTGGCATCAACTCTATCTGTTGATCCTGATTCCATTAGAAGGAAGAATCTTCACAGCTTTGAGAGCCTCACAATGTTTTATGAAGGTAGTAGTGGAGATGCTCATGAGTATCAATTACCTTCTGTTGTCGATAAGCTCACATCACATGAAAACTACTATACCCGTGTTGAAATGATCCAGCAGTTCAATAGTTGCAACTTGTTTAGGAAACGGGGAATCTCCTGTGTGCCCATTGTGTATCAAGTTACACTTAGGTCAACTCCAGCAAAAGTGGGGATTCTTAATGATGGTTCAATTGTTGTTGAAGTTGGAGGTATTGAATTGGGTCAAGGGCTCTGGACGAAAGTAAAGCAGATGACAGCTTTTGCTCTTGGGCAATTATGGGATGATGAAACTCAGAACCTTTTGGATAGAGTACGGGTTATTCAGGCAGACACTCATAGTCTAATTCAAGGAGGATGGACTGCAGGGAGCACCACTTCTGAATCAAGCTGCGAAGCTGTTCGTCTTGCCTGCAATATTCTGGTTGAGAGGCTAAAATCTCTGAAGGATAGGTTGCAAGAGAAAATGGGTTCAGTTTCATGGGATACCTTAATCTTCCAGGTAATTATATTTTATTCTATGGTGTGTTATTGACCAATATAGCAACTCTGTGCCATAGAGGTACCTCTCTAGCTTAATGTTAATTTTCCACTTCTTCATATCCTGGTCAAGGAATCCACTTTCTGGTTTTACAAACTATTTTTCTTATTTTGGCCGAACCTGAACATTACAAGAGTCATTTTTTGAATTCAGGTGTCTTCTATTTTGTTTTGATGTCCCAATAGAGAAAAAAGAAAAATCAGAAAAATGGGAACTCAATAGAGATGAGAGAGAGCAAGAGAGGAGAGGTTGGCGCAGTGGTTGATGACTTATGACTTGATGGATTGGGTTTGAATGTGACCATAATGAAGTTTGTAGGGCAGGGGATGATGGCCATGATTTGCTCTTTGCAACTCTATTCATACAAGGGCAACCTGGAGGTCTTGGATGAAACCATGCTTAATATGTAATACAGAAAAAGAGGAAAAACAGGGAATTTAGTAGAGGCAAGAGAGCAAGAGGGGAGAGGTGATTTTGTGGGGTGGGTTTGAATGACAGGACAAGGCCTACTGTGATGAGAGAGCAAATTGAGTTGGCACAGGAGGGGATGATGGCCATGGTCTGTTCTTTGCAATTCTATCCAAATGGTGGTCGACATGGAGCATGTTTCTGATGAAGCCATGCCCAAGACATTAGCCATATTGAAGGAAAACCAGCCAAAACCAAACACATAGCTGAAAATACGACCTTTGGCCCTAGTAAACTGTCCTGCTTACCTTGCATGTGTCCATTGCAGAAGCAAATACATATATCCTCAGGTGATCTTAGATTATGGTTTTATCTTCTCTCATCTCACCATGTCACTCGTTTGTTTCCAGACCTTTTAATCCTTTCTTGTGTTTTTGGGCCTCTCTCTCCCCTTTTAGCCTTTTGATATTCATATTTCGGCTTTGATTCTGAGTGACCAAGCATCCAGCAAGTTTATGATACTTTTCTCTCAGATCTCATTGTTTTTTTGTTCAACTGGCTTATTGCATATCTTGATCCTTTAACTGGAACATATGGTCTTGTGTTTGTTTACAATATCAAACTGAATAGCTAGAGAACATATTGAGCATGTGGGCTTTGGGAAGTTGCGCACCATAAGGTGTTTATTTGTTTTGTTATGGTTTCATTATGGGAATTCTATGCAGGAGATTTTCAATAAAGATACCAACATTTTGGCTTTCAAATGTAGCAATAGTTAACCTTCTTGTGAATTAAAAAAGCCTTAAAAGGAGTTTAGGTGCATTCTAAATGAAAGGTACTCGTTTTTGCTTTATTGGTAGTTCTCTTTCCTTTTATGCAGGCAAAAATTCAATCAGTTAATCTGTCAGCCAGTACTCTCTGGGTCCCTGACTCGAGTTCTGTTTCTTATCTAAACTACGGTGCTGCTGTAAGCGAGGTAAGCCCAGAGTCATGTGCATTCATTTGTCTCTAATGTTAATCTACATTTGCTTGTGCATCCATGTATTCTTCTAGTTTATAACATGTGCTTTCTGTTAACTTTACATGGGTATTCTAGGTGGAAGTTGATATTCTTACAGGAGCTACCATGATTTTGCGGACAGATCTGACCTATGATTGCGGCAGGAGCTTGAATCCTGCTGTAGATCTTGGACAGGTTTGTTGGATCTTCAAAAAGACAGATTATTCATCTTTTACTGTTCTGTATTCATATGATTCTTCATGTTAGAGGAATATCATGAATGACCAACTATCTAACTGTCAACTAGCAATTAAATGCTATTCTAGACCACAATCAAATATTTCTTATGCACGATGTGAAATTTGTAGCTGCTTTTTGTCTTTTGATATTCTTACCCATCTGCTTTGTCCCTAGCTATCTGGACAATTTAGATGAGGCCAAGAATGGCAGGATCCAACTTAATGAAAAAACTAATAAAAAGATCTTCTTAAGTATTTTGTATCATGTGCTGTAAGCTGAGAATAACTTTCTATCCATTTGTTTATTGAAATTTGTTATTGCATTCCCAATTGGAATAGCCCTGAATCCAAGCCTTGAAAATCTTTCATTTTGGGTACCAGTGGACTAGAAGCCAAAATTTGTTATATTTGTTTTCATATCTAATTGAATAGGTTAATTAAATGTCTGAAACCCATCCATGTATCAGAGGCTTGGTAGATTTTGGCCTCATTTGAGAAAATCTTTATTTTGTTTGGTACTGTAATGGATCTAGTTATGACTGAATGATAATGTGATCACAAGGCAAAATTGGACAATTGAAACTAAGTCAATGTTGAGCGTATCTTTTGTCTTCTTTTTTCCTTTTTCTTTGCATCTGAGGAATTCTTGTATGACTAATATGGTAATGGTTTGGCTGGTGTTGATACCTCAAAGTTCTATGAAAGAGCTAGGTCTATGTAGCTGTCCATAGTTATTGATAATTAGAATGCACGCAGAAAACTTTTGCATGCATCCTTCACATGCTTATAGGAATGTTAAGGCTCATTATATGAAGAGCTATTATCCATTTTCTAATACTTTGTAGTCACAGTTGTGGAACTTGGTGTCCCATGATTGGCATTTCATTCTTACTTCAGTTTCAATTAACTTGTGTCAATTAGTTACTTTTCTCTCACACCATGTGTTCCACATATTTTTGGTTACATATAGATTGAAGGTGCATTTGTTCAAGGAATTGGATTCTTTATGTATGAGGAGTACTTGGCAAACTCAGAGGGGTTAATTTTATCGGACAGCACTTGGACATATAAGCTCCCTACAGTTGATACAATACCAAGGCAGTTCAATGTTGAACTTCTGAACAGTGGACCTCATAAAAACCGTGTTCTTTCATCAAAAGGTGGCTTCCTTTGACTCAATTATTACTGGTATCACAGACCTGCTTCCTAGACAGCATTCATTTTTTAAAAAAATCTTCCTATAAGTTAGTTTTACTTGTCTATAAATATTAACAATAAATTTGACCATGTCTTGTGCAAATTGATAGTGAAAAGTGGTCATGTTTTTAAGGTCACCTGACCAAAAGAATTTACAAAGGCAACATATGTTTTCCTGTTGATGGATTAGCATGTTTCTTGTTGATGAAACTATCCATGTGAAGTTGGGGAGCCTTATTGACCATATGCCATTTAACAACCCAAGTTTCACTCGACAATAGGTTTTTCCAGTTGCTAATCATGTGAAGTTGGTTTATATTTCTATTCACTTCTGAAAAAGGCCAGCTAAAGCTCCTTGCGTTTGCCCTCTCCATCCTTGATTACTGTAGGACACTAGCACACCACCACCCTCCACCCCACCCCCCCACGTCATATGGGGTTTCCTCTTGTTATCATTTATAACTAGTTTGAAGCTTCCCCCAATATTCTCTTTCTAATATTGAATGAACCTCCACAATCATCTGTGCACGAGTGAACTTATTGAGCTCTTAGTTATTACGTTATAATACAAGTTCAGACTTTAAACAGGTTATTCGCCTTATATTTTGATAAACAGGCCATGACAGAATCATGCCTGTCATAGTAACAACTTATATATAACTGACTGGACTCAAATTCTTCTTGACCTGAAGAAGGGACCAAATTCTGCAGCCATGTAGTGTTTTTTGAAGATCTACAACTTTTTGTTTCTGAGCAATTTGTCTTCTAATCACTCTTCTTGTATGGTTCATTTTATGCAGCCTCTGGGGAGCCGCCTTTGCTGTTAGCAGCTTCTGTTCATTGTGCGACGAGACAAGCAATCATTGCAGCAAGAGAGGAGTATCATCGATTGAATCCTACTACTTCTCCTTCGGCGTTTCATTTGGAGGTCCCTGCAACCTTGCCAGTGGTCAAGGAGCTATGTGGGCTTGATATTGTAGAAAGGTGCCTAGAGAATGTCTGCTCAACAACTACAAGCATGACCTGATCCATCCAATTTGTTTCAGTTGTTGGTTTATAGCTGGAAACTGTCGGCTGTAATTTACTATGATGCTTGATCTCTATCTACAAAAAACCAAAGCTTTGGCAGTACGCTTTTCATTTTGCATTGTGAATGTGTTATCCATCGTCTGCTGCCGTTGAAGAGAGCTCTATTTTGTGTACTGCAGTGTTTGTTCTGAGTTTGTACTTGGGAAGCGAGAGAAGCATGCCTGATCGTTTGTCACACCACAATTTACTGAAAATTTGTGAATTAATTATTTTCAATGTGGTTTGGTGGTCACATTTTTGGTAAAAAAAACATCTATTTTATCTTTTTATTGCAGGAAATTGCTTCCTTTTTCAACATTTGCCCAATTTATTAACGAAAGTCACCTGAGTCTAGTATGACAGTAAAAATTTTTGAGTCTAGCATGACAGTAATGATTTTTTGCATTTTGGTTTTTGGTGAGGATAAGGTCAAATAATCTTACAGTAACTATATAACATCTTGTTGTCTAAAAACACTACACATATATATATATATATAGAACTGATGTGAGGACTGATCCTTAGACTAAGACAACCAAGGTTTAGGCTGTGAAGTTATTATCTGAAACAATACCACTGAGGTAAAGTTGAAGTTATTATCTGAAACAATACCACTGAGGTAAAGTTGGCTCAGCGGCACAAATGAGGCACGCCTTTCAAGTACATATCTTGAGACATACAAAAAAATATGATGGGCCCAATCCATATCTAAATATGATTAGATATTTAAGAAACTCAGGGAACGAGGATTTCGAGGAGACCCTTAACATAAAATTCAGGAGTGGTGGTAACTAAATAAGAAGAGTTGACATAATCAGGACTAAAATCACGAATCCTGGATTCACAGAAAGACTTTCTTAGTCTATAAATAGCTTGAAACCTACAAAGATAAGGGGACTGACTTTGACTCTCTCTTGAGTACTCTCTCTTTCTCTCTCCTGAGAATAAAAATCAACGAGATCCTCTCTGGCTTGAGCGTTAAAGTGACCATCACCAGAGAAGCTCCCAACAGTCCTCCTTACAATTCATTCTCCTTCTTACAGATTAACTAAAAAGTAGTCTAGCGGATCTAATCTCAAGGAGTTTAACTGGTATTGAACTGGAATCCATCAATAACTAATACTTTTATTGAGATTTATTATGCCTCTCTTTTTTGTTAATTTCAAGAATCTTTAATGGTCTTTTAATAATACCTCTTAGAGTACCAAGGACCTCGTCATCCAAGAAGTTGCCTAGGGGGCAATCAGGCCCAGCATTGGTAAAGTCTCACAACTCATTTGGCAGGCTAGGTAAACTAGCATAGTAAGCCAACTCTATGACTTGAGCATAGCCACAGCCCTAGGTGGCCCTATTACAAATGGTCCCAAAGATGCTGGTGGGTCCTTTAATCTAGTGGGATGATGTGAGTTCCAAACTGTAATAGCCACCATTTAATAGATAATGCAATTATTTAAGGCTCAGACACAAGCTATGCAGAATCTACAACCTCAACATCTACAAAATTAGGTCTAAATAATATAGAGCCTTAGGACTCATAACACTAAGCAATAGGTCCCAATTTAGGTGTTGGTTCCAGTCCAAGGAGAAATGTAGAATCAATACCACAAAATGCAGCTGCATTGTGGCCCCCGAGCAGAACACCATCAACGAAGCCACCATGACCCCTTCTTGGCAATAATTTCACTTTTGTACTAAGTTTTGAGAGATTATGATGAATACGATCCAACCTATGATCCGGCCAACAAGGTCATGTACTGCATGCACACCAACTAAGCACTAAGTAGGGAAGCATCAAAATTCTTAAGGGAGGGCACACTACATCTGATTCAGAAAAGGTCATGGGCACCAATTCACCTTCACCAACTAAGATATGATGCTTCTCCAAAATAGCATACTCTTTATCGTAACCAAAGTTTTTCCAACCTCCCTATGAGGTGTACGATGGTTTAAAAGACCCGATTGATTATATTAGCATTTTCATGAATGTCATGATTCTACAAGGAGCATGAGACTCTCCATGTATAAAGCATTCTAGATGATGTTACAAGTTCTGACTAGATCGTGGTACTTTGAACTCCTAACGTACATAATAATTTATTTTAATAACTTGGTAAATAAGTTCATTGAATAGTTTATCTCACTGGTCCCTCAGCATAAGGATCCTTCTATGCTCCTCACGCTGAAGCAGAAAGAGGGTAAAAGCCTAAAAGAATATCTGGCCTAATTTAATAAAGTTTGGCTAGAAGTTATTAAGCTAAATAGTTCCATTGTCCTTGCTACAGTAGTTAATAAAATTTGACAATTTCTAGTGGCCTATGAGATGACCCGTTGGCCCCTATGCAGCCTTACAGAGTTCATCCAACTAGCCCAAAGTACATTGATGCTAACGAAGTGATCTTGATAAAGAAAATTTTGAAGGTTGCATCAAAAAGAGAGAATCTCAGGAGAACAATCTCCCCAAGCCAAGAGATAAAAAATTGAATAGAGGGAGCAAAAGCTTGAATTTCAAGCTTATACCCCATTGAAAATTTAAGATCCGAAATCCTAGCATAGATTGAGCACTGAGTTTCTTGCGAAGTCCCCAACTTATCCGCACTGCCAAGCAAAATCTCAGCAAATCAAGGTACTATAATTTTCATTGCAATTATGGCCATGATATAGAATAATGTAGGTACCTTAAGGATGAAATTGAGAGGCTTATCAAAGGAGGCCACCTTAAGCAGTTTATCCATTGAGGTGAACGTGTTGAAGTAACTCATGTATGAGAAAAATTGTCAAAGAACTTCCCCCCGAAGGAACCCTACTCTCAAGCTACAAAATCGTCTAGTCAAAGGCATCATCAATATGATCTTAACAAGTCCAATGACACAAAGTGACACTTCAGTATCAACTAGCAAATGTTGAACCCCATCTAGGGGACAAGAGGTGTTGAAAGAAGAGGTAAAGAAGAGATACTATTGTGACTTAACTATAGAGACATAGTCTTTTCCACCAAGGACTTGGAAAGAATTTGCACTCCCCACAATAATGTATTGGTGATCTTGTAGTCCTAGATGGCTATACCATCATCATATCATGATAGATACACAAAATTTAGTGAACATCTTGTTCACTCGAGCTTATGATTAAATGAAGTTCAAGCAGAATCTGGAGTTGTACGTCGGGATGCTCATCGGATTCATAGGAGATTCAGTCACCCCGCTTGGTGTGATTATCTTAATTCTCATTATCAAAGAAGATCCTAGAAATACTACAATTAAATCAAAGTTTGTAATAGTTCAGATACAATATGCTTACAATATAATATTGGGACAATCAGCGCTTAATCAGCTCTAGCAATAATTTTAATTTTTTATTTAGTTATGAAGTTTTCCACTAAACATGGCATAGATAAAGTATAGAGGAACCAAAGCCTCACTAAGAAGTGTGAAGCATCATATTGGCAAAATTGTTCTAACCAAAAAAGCAAGAGACCGGCAGTACAGGAGATCAATGAATCTATTACCGAGCCAAAGAAGGAAAATGCCAAACCTATGGAGTGGCTCGTTAGCCTAGTCATTGATGAAGCCTTGAGGAGGACACTAAAGCTCATAGGGAACCTTATTGAACCCTTGTGTACCAAATTACAAAAGCTTCTGAGAAGGAACCAAGCTATTTTTGCACGGATTCCTGAGGATCTCCTAGGTATTAACCCTTCTGTAGCTCAACATAAACTCGCAATCATAGAAAATCATAAGCTAGTCAAGTAGAAGAAGAGGTATTTAGCCCCTGAATGCCGAGAAGCTATCACCATAAAGGTAAGTAAACTTCTTAATATAGAATTCATATGAGAAGTTCACTATCTTGAGTGGTTGGCAAATGTGATAATGGTAAATAAATTCAATAGTAAATGGAGAATGTGCATCGACTTCACTGACTTGAATAAAGTCTGCCTAAAGGATAGTTATCCTCTACAAGATTGATCAGCTTATTGACTCTACCTCGGATCACCAACTCCTAAATTTCTTGGATGCATTCTTGGGCTACCATTAGATTCAAATGCACCCTAATTATGAAGAGAAAATTGCCTTCATTATGGATCAAGGTACTTTCTGTTATAGTGCAATACCCTTTGGACTAAAGAATACAAACAACGTACTAAAAAATAATAAACAAAGTTTTTGAGCCTCAATTTGGTAGGAATGTGGAAGTGTATGCCAATGATGTGCTAGTAAAAAGCCAGAGATATGGAAGACTTCAAAAATTCAAGATGAAGTTGAACCCAGAGAAGTGTGCTTTCAGAGTAGGCTCAAAAAAGCTCTTTGGCTATCTTATCTTGAAGTGAGGAATAGAGGTCAACCCTAAAAAGATTGAAGAAATTATGGGAATGAAGCCTCTAAGCTCTATCAAAAAAATGCAAAGGCTCATGGCTTGCCTAGTGGCACTCAATGACTTTCTATCCAAATCTATAGAGAAGTGTCTCCTCCTTTTTAAGGAACTCAAGCAAAGCCTCAAATTCAACTAGATAAAAGAATGTGACCGAGCCTTCGAGAATCTCAAAAAGTACTTAGCCAAATTGCCTTTACTAGTGAGGCCTGAACCAAATGAGGTACTCTTTTTTTATATAGCTGCATCATACCAAGTAGTCAATTCGGTATTAATAAGTGACCAAAGTGGAAAATAACACTCTATATACTACATGAGTTATGTACTCATGAGAGAAAAAGTTTGGTACCCTCTATTGAAAAGCTAGTGTATACCATGGTGTTGGAAATCAGAAAGCTCTGCCCTTACTTTTAACCACATCCGATCATAATACTTACCAATCTCTCACTTCTGTAAATATTGCAAAAGACAGAAACCTTGGAAAGACTTCTCAAGTAGTTCATCAAGTTAAGTCAATTTGATATGACTTTCAAGACTTGGAAGGCTATTAAAGCCCAAGCCTTATCAAACTTCTTGGTGAAATCAACCTCATACCCAACATAGCTAGAATTTGAGCCATGGGAGGTTCAAGTTGAAGGCTCATTTTATGAGTTAGGCTACAAGGTCAGTACCATCTTTCAGAGTCCAAATGAGAGACTCACTGAGTATTCAGCTCAACTTGGAATTTGAAGCCTCAAACAGTGTCATGGGGTATAAAGCATTTCTGCTTGGATTACATATGGCATTAGCAGCAGGAGCTAAAAATATTAAAGGCAATTAGTGACACCCAGCTTGTGTTTTTGTAGGTCATTAGAGAGTATAAGGTAAAAGACATGACCATGCCCTAGTACCTAGCCGAGACACAGAAACTCATGGCAAAAATGGACCAGGTAGAAATCTGTTAAGTGCCTCAAAATAAAAACTTGGAAGCGGATGCTCTCACTCGGCAATCTTTGGCTTCTTCAAATTCAGTACCATGCCAAATCTTTGTGGAGGATCTTCAACAACCCAGCTACTTGCAGACCACCAAAGCGAACACAATGGACGTAGAGCCCAATTGGATGGATTTCATTATCTCCTACCTTAAAGATGGGTAACTTTCTAAGGACCCAAAAGAAACCCAAAAGATCAAGAAACTAGTGCCAAACTTTACCTTGGTAGAAAGAGTCTTATATAAAAGGTCCCTCACTAGCCTCTTCTCTGCTACCTGAACTTGAGGAAGCCAATTATGCCTTTCGAGAGGTCCACTAAGGGATATACGGAAGTCATGATGGAGGATGAGTCCTTGCACATAAGTTCTTTAGATAGGGGTATTATTGGTTTAATATGGCTTTTGAGGCATCCGAGTTCATTATCAAATGCAAGCAATGTCAAAGATATACCTCATTATATCATAGTCAGATGGTTTAACTCCAAGAGACCCAATCTATATAGCCTTTCAACCAATAGAGATGGACATTTTAGATCTATTTTCAATATTGTCAAGACAAAGAAAGTTCTTAGTGATCGTTATCGACTAATTTACCAAATGGGTAAAATTTGAACTCTTAGCCATGATCCCCGAGAGGAAGATTTATAATTTCCTATGACAGAGTATGATCCATAGGTTTGGGCTGCCATATGTGTTGGTCATAGATAATAGGAAGCAATTTAACATCTCAAGATTCAACAGGGTAACAGCTCATCTCAAAAAAGAGTCATATTCATTGGTAACTTGTGCTCGACATGAAGCTATGAATCAGTAGCTTACCTCATGAGGAGCTGTGGCAGCTAGTTCCCCTTATGATTTCATGAAAGTGGTAGACTTAAACCTCAAAAATTCAAAATAGTGTACCTAAAGACTCAATTTGGATTAACACACTTAAGTGAAGGGTAGGAGAGTAACTCCACTCACCAAGCCATTCAAACACAATGCCTAGAGTTGGAGGGCATTGATGATATACTGAACTAGAATCAACAGAGTCAAAAGAAAATATGTGAGGACTAATCCTCAGGCTGAGGCAATTGAAGTATAGGCCGTGAAGCTATCATCTAGGATGAGACTACCAAGATCAAGTTGGCTCGATGATACAAGTGATGCATACCTCGAAAGCACATATCTTGAAGCATACATGAAAATATGATAGGCTCGGCTCATATTTGAATATGGCCGAGTATTCAAAGAAACTAGGGAATAAGGATCCCGAGAAGATCATTAACACAGAATCCAAAAGTAATAACACTCAAATAGGGAGAGTCCAAAATAATTAGGATCAAAATTATGAAATCCTAGATCCACAAAGAGATTTCTCAGCTTATAAATTACTTGGAATCCACAAAAGTAAGGGGATAATCAAAGTGAATAAAAATTGATGAGATCCTCTTTGACTTAAGCATCAAAGTGACCATAATCAAAGAAGCTACTAACTATCCTCCTCATGGTTCTTTCTCCCTCTTGTAGATTAATCGAAGGCTGGCCTATTGGATTTGATCTCAAAAAATCTCATGGACCAGAATCAATATTGAATCGGGCTCTATCAATATATATATATATATATATATACATATATACACACATCCATGATGAGACTACCAAGGTCAAGTTGGCTCGATGATACAAGTGATGCATACCTCAAAAGCACATATCTTGAAGCATACATGAAAATATGATAGGCCTGGCTCATATTTGAATATGGCCAAGTATTCAAGCAAACTAGAGAATAAGGATCCCGAGAAGATCATTAACACAGAATCTAAAAGTAATAACACTCAAATAGGGAGAGTTCAATATAATTAGGACCAAAATTATGAAATCCTAGATCCACAAAGAGACTTCTTAGCTTATAAATTGCTTGGAACCCACAAACGTAAGGGGATAATCAAAGTGAATAAAAATTGATGAGACCATCTTTGACTTAAGCATCAAAGTGACCATAATCAAAGAAGCTACTAACTATCCTCCTCATGGTTCTCTCTCCCTCTTGTAGATTAATCGAAGGATGGCCTATTGGATTTGATCTCAAAAAATCTCATGGACCAGCATCAATATTGAATTGGGCTCCATCAATATATATATATATATAATATATATATATATATAAATATACATGCAGGATGAGACTACCAAGGTCAAGTTGGCTCGATGATACCAGTGATGCATACCTCGAAAGCATATATCTTGAAGCATACATGCAACTATGATAGACCCGGCTCATATTTGAATATGACCGAGTATTCAAGGAAACTAGGGAATAAGGATCCCGAGAAGATCATTAACACAGAATCCAAAAGTAATAACACTCAAATAGGGAGAGTCCAACATAATTAGGATCAAAATTATGAAATCCTAAATCCACAAAGAGATTTCTCAGCTTATAAATTGTTTGGAACCCACAAAAGTAAGGGGATAATCAAAGTGAATAAAAATTGACGAGACCCTCTTTGACTTAAGCATCAAAGTGACCTTAATCAAAGAAGCTACTAACTATCCTCCTCATGGTTCTTTCTCCCTCTTGTAGATTAATCGAAGGCTAGCCTATTGGATTTGATCTAAAAAAATCTCATGCACCAGAATCAATATTGAATCGGGCTCTATCAATATATATAGATATATATATATATATATCTATACACACACACACACACACACATGCAGGATGAGGCTACCAAGGTCAAGTTGGCTCGATGATACAAGTGATGCATACCTCGAAAGCACATATTTTGAAGCATACATGAAAATATGATAGGCCCGGCTCATATTTGAATATGGCCGAGTATTCAAGAAAACTAGGGAATAAGGATCCCGAGAAGATCTTCAACACAGAATGCAAAAGTAATAACACTCAAATAGGGAGAGTCCAACATAATTAGGACCAAAATTATGAAATCCTAGATCCACAAAGAGACTTCTCAACTTATAAATTGCTTGGAACCCACAAACGTAAGGGGATAATCAAAGTGAATAAAAATTGATGAGACCCTCTTTGACTTAAGCATCAAAGTGACCATAATCAAAGAAGCTACTAACTATCCTCCTCATGGTTCTTTCTCCCTCTTGTAGATTAATCGAAGGCTGGCCTATTGGATTTGATCTCAAAAAATCTCATGGACCAGAATCAATATTGAATCGGGCTCCATCAATATATATATATACATATATATATATATACATATATACACACATGCAGCATGAGACTACCAAGGTCAAGTTGGCTCGATGATACAAGTGATGCATACCTCGAAAGCACATATCTTGAAGCATACATGAAAATATGATAGGCCCGGCTCATATTTGAATATGGCCGAGTATTCAAGAAACTAGGGAATAAGGATCCCGAGAAGATCATTAACACAGAATCCGTAAAAGTAATAACACTCAAATAGGGAGAGTCCAACATAATTAGGACCAAAATTATGAAATCCTAGATCCACAAAGAGACTTCTCAGCTTATGAATTGCTTGGAACCCACAAAAGTAAGGGGATAATCAAAGTGAATAAAAATTGATGAGACCCTCTTTGACTTAAGCATCAAAGTGACCATAATCAAAGAAGCTACTAACTATCCTCCTCATCATTCTTTCTCCCTCTTGTAGATTAATCGAAGGCTGGCCTATTGGATTTGATCTCAAAAAATCTCATGGACCAGAATCAATATTGAATCGGGCTCTATCAATATATATATATACATATATATATATATACATATATACACACATGCAGCATGAGACTACCAAGGTCAAGTTGGCTCGATGATACAAGTGATGCATACCTCGAAAGCACATATCTTGAAGCATACATGAAAATATGATAGACCCGGCTCGTATTTGAATATGACCGAGTATTCAAGGAAACTAGGGAATAAGGATCCCGAGAAGATCATTAACACAGAATCCGAAAGTAATAACACTCAAATAGGGAGAGTCCAACATAATTAGGACCAAAATTATGAAATCCTAGATCCACAAAGAGACTTCTCAGCTTATAAATTGCTTGGAACCCACAAAAGTAACGGGATAATCAAAGCGAATAAAAATTGATGAGACCCTCT
The DNA here is from genome assembly GCA_005019695.1 of Trichopus zeylanicus subsp. travancoricus. Lineage (NCBI taxonomy): Eukaryota > Viridiplantae > Streptophyta > Magnoliopsida > Dioscoreales > Dioscoreaceae > Trichopus > Trichopus zeylanicus. The sequence continues at coordinate 106,739 of RXID01016073.1, forward strand.
TTGACTTAAGCATCAAAGTGACCATAATCAAAGAAGCTACTAACTATCCTCCTCATCATTCTTTCTCCCTCTTGTAGATTAATCGAAGGCTGGCCTATTGGATTTGATCTCAAAAAATCTCATGGACCAGAATCAATATTGAATCGGGCTCTATCAATATATATATATATATATATATATATACATATATACACACATCCATGATGAGACTACCAAGGTCAAGTTGGCTCGATGATACCCGTGATGCATACCTCGAAAGCACATATCTTGAAGCATACATGAAAATATGATAGGCCCGGCTCATATTTGAATATGGCCGAGTATTCAAGAAAACTAGAGAATAAGGATCCCGAGAAGATCATTAACAGAGAATCCAAAAGTAATAACACTCAAATAGGGAGAGTCCAACATAATTAGGACCAAAATTATGAAATCCTAGATCCACAAATAGACTTCTCAGCTTATAAATTTCTTGGACCCCACAAACGGAAGGGGATAATCAAAGTGAATAAAAATTAATGAGACCCTCTTTGACTTAAGCATCAAAGTGATCATAATCAAAGAAGCTACTAACTATCCTCCTCATGGTTCTTTCTCCCTCTTGTAGATTAATCGAAGGCTGGCCTACTGGATTTGCTCTCAAAAAATCTCATGGACCAGAACCAGTATTGAATCGGGCTCCATCAATATATTTATATGTATATATATATATATATATATATATATGCAGGATGAGATTACCAAGGTCACGATGATACAAGTGATGCATACCTCGAAAGCACATATCTTGAAGCATACATGAAAATATGATAGGCCCGGCTCATATTTGAATATGGCAGAGTATTCAAGGAAACTAGGAAATACGGATCCCGAGAAGATCATTAACACAGAATCCAAAAGTAATAACACTCAAATAGGGAGAGTCCAACATAATTAGAACCAAAATTATGAAATCCAAGATCCACACAGACTTCTCAGCTTATAAATTGCTTGGAACCCACAAAAATATGGGGATAATCAAAGTGAATAAAAATTGATGAGACCGTCTTTGACTGAAGCATCAAAGTGACCATAATCAAAGAAGCTACTAACTATCCTCCTCATGGTTCTTTCTCCCTCTTGTAGATTAATCGAAGGCTGGCCTATTGGATTTGATCTCAAAAAATCTCATGGACCAGAATCAATATTGAATCGGGCTCCATCAATATATATATATATATATATATACATATATACACACATGCAGGATGAGACTACCAAGGTCAAGTTGGCTCGATGATACAAGTGATGCATATCTCGAAAGCACATATCTTGAAGCATACATGAAAATATGATAGGCCCGGCTCATATTTGAATATGACCGAGTATTCAAGGAAACTAGGGAATAAGCATCCCGAGAAGATCATTAACACAGAATCCGAAAGTAATAACACTCAAATAGGGAGAGTCCAACATAATTAGGACCAAAATTATGAAATCCTAGATCCACAAAGAGACTTCTCAGCTTATGAATTGCTTGGAACCCACAAAAGTAAGGGGATAATCAAAGTGAACAAAAATTGATGAGACCCTCTTTGACTTAAGCAATAAAGTGACCATAATCAAAGAAGCTACTAACTATCCTCCTCATGGTTCTTTCTCCCTCTTGTAGATTAATCGAAGGCTAGCCTATTGGATTTGATCTCAAAAAATCTCATGGACCAGAATCAATATTGAATCGGGCTCCATCAATATTTATATATATATATCTGTGTGTGTGTGTGTATATATATGTATATATATAATGATATATATGTGATAAGAGTGTATATATATATTGTTAATATATATATAGAGATAGTATGTAGTAGAAGATAATATATATATGTGCTATCTATATAGATAAATAGTCTATATATATTATATATACATGCAGGATGAGACTACCAAGGTCAAGTTGGTTCGATGATACAAGTGATGCATACCTCGAAAGCACATATCTTGAAGCATACATGAAAATATGATAGACCCGGCTCATATTTGAATATGACCGAGTATTCAAGGAAACTAGGGAATAAGGATGCCGAGAAGATCATTAACACAGAATCCAAAAGTAATAACACTCAAATAGGGAGAGTCCAACATAATTAGGACCAAAATTATGAAATCCTAGATCTACAAAGAGACTTCTCAGCTTATAAATTGCTTGGAAGCCACAAACGTAAGGGGATACTCAAAGTGAATAAAAATTGATGAGACCCTCTTTGACTTAAGCATCAAAGTGACCATAATCAAAGAAGCTACTAACTATCCTCCTCATGGTTCTCTCTCCCTCTTGTTGATTAATCGAAGGATGGCCTATTGGATTTGATCTCAAAAAATCTCATGGATCAGCATCAATATTGAATCGGGCTCCATCAATATATATATATATATATATATATATATATCAGTATATAAATCATACATGCAGGAATGAGACTACCCGAAAGGATCAAGTTGGCCTCGATGAGACGCCAGTGATGCATACCCTCCTCGACAAGCATATATCTTGAAGCATACATAGAAAAAACTATGATAGACCCGAACCCACCCCCCCGGCTCATATGTGAATTGACGAGTATTCAGGGAACTAGGGAATAAGGATCCCGAGAAGATCATTAACAGAGAATCCAAAAGTAATAACACTCAAATAGGGAGAGTCCAACATAATTAGGATCAAAATTATTAAATCCTAGATCCACAAAGAGATTTCTCAGCTTATAAATTGTTTGGAACCCACAAAAGTAAGGGGATAATCAAAGTGAATAAAAATTGATGAGACCCTCTTTGACTTAAGCATCAAAGTGACCTTAATCAAAGAAGCTACTAACTATCCTCCTCATGGTTCTTTCTCCCTCTTGTAGATTAATCGAAGGCTGGCCTATTGGATTTGATCTAAAAAAATATCATGGACCAGAATCAATATTGAATCGGGCTCTATCAATATATATAGATATATATATATATATATATATATCTATATATATATATACACACACACACACACACACACATGCTGGATGAGGCTACCAAGGTCAAGTTGGCTCCATGATACAAGTGATGCATACCTCGAAAGCACATATTTTGAAGCATACATGAAAATATGATAGGCCCGGCTCATATTTGAATATGGCCGAGTATTCAAGAAAACTAGGGAATAAGGATCCCGAGAATATCCTTAACACAGAATGTAAAAGTAATAACACTCAAATAGGGAGAGTCCAACATAATTAGGACCAAAATTATGAAATCCTAGATCCACAAAGAGACTTCTCAACTTATAAATTGCTTGGAACCCACAAACGTAAGGGGATAATCAAAGTGAATAAAAATTGATGAGACCCTCTTTGACTTAAGCATCAAAGTGACCATAATCAAAGAAGCTACTATCCTCCTCATGGTTCTTTCTCCCTCTTGTAGATTAATCGAAGGCTGGCCTATTGGATTTGATCTCAAAAAATCTAATGGACCAGAATCAATATTGAATCGGGCTCCATCAATATATATATATACATATATATATATATACATATATACACACATGCAGCATGAGACTACCAAGGTCAAGTTGGCTCGATGATACAAGTGATGCATACCTCGAAAGCACATATCTTGAAGCATACATGAAAATATGATAGACCCGGCTCGTATTTGAATATGACCGAGTATTCAAGGAAACTAGGGAATAAGGATCCCGAGAAGATCATTAACACAGAATCCGAAAGCAATAACACTCAAATAGGGAGAGTCCAACATAATTAGGACCAAAATTATGAAATCCTAGATCCACAAAGAGGCTTCTCAGCTTATGAATTGCTTGGAACCCACAAAAGTAACGGGATAATCAAAGCGAATAAAAATTGATGAGACCCTCTTTGACTTAAGCATCAAAGTGACCATAATCAAAGAAGCTACTAACTATCCTCCTCATCATTCTTTCTCCCTCTTGTAGATTAATCGAAGGTTGGCCTATTGGATTTGATCTCAAAAAATCTCATGGAGCAGACTCAATATTGAATCGGGCTCTATCAATATATATATATATATATATATATATACATATATACACACATCCATGATGAGACTACCAAGGTCAAGTTGGCTCGATGATACCCGTGATGCATACCCCGAAAGCACATATCTTGAAGCATACATGAAAATATGATAGGCCCAGCTCATATTTGAATATGGCCGAGTATTCAAGAAAACTAGGGAATAAGGATCCCGAGAAGATCATTAACACAGAATCCAAAAGTAATAACACTCAAATAGGGAGAGTCCAACATAATTAGGACCAAAATTATGAAATCCTAGATCCCCAAATAGACTTCTCAGCTTATAAATTGCTTGGACCCCACAAACGGAAGGGGATAATCAAAGTGAATAAAAATTAATGAGATCCTCTTTGACTTAAGCATCAAAGTGATCATAATCAAAGAAGCTACTAACTATCCTCCTCATTCTTCTTTCTCCCTCTTGTAGATTAATCGAAGGCTGGCCTATTGGATTTGATCTCAAAAAATCTCATGGACCAGAATCAATATTGAATCGGGCTCTATCAATATTTATATATATATATATACATATATACACACATCCAAGATGAGACTACCAAGGTCAAGTTGGCTCGATGATACAAGTGATGCATACCTCGAAAGCACATATCTTGAAGCGTACATGAAAATATGATAGGCCTGGCTCATATTTGAATATGGCCATGTATTCAAGCAAACTAGAGAATAAGGATCCCGAGAAGATCATTAACACAGAATCTAAAAGTAAAAACACTCAAATAGGGAGAGTTCAACAAAATTAGGACCAAAATTATGAAATCCTAGATCCACAAAGAGACTTCTCAGCTTATAAATTGCTTGGAAGCCACAAACGTAAGGGGATAATCAAAGTGAATAAAAATTGATGAGACCCTCTTTGACTTAAGCATCAAAGTGACCATAATCAAAGAAGCTACTAACTATCCTCCTCATCGTTCTTTCTCCCTCTTGTAGATTAATCGAAGGCTGGCCTATTGGATTTGATCTCAAAAAATCTCATGGACCAGAATCAATATTGAATCGGGCTCTATCAATATATATATATATATATATACATATATATATACATGCAGGATGAGACTACCAAGGTCAAGTTGGCTCGATGATACCAGTGATGCATACCTCGAAAGCATATATCTTGAAGCATACATGAAACTATGATAGACCCGGCTCATATTTGAATATGACCGAGTATTCAAGGAAACTAGGGAATAAGGATCCCGAGAAGATCATTAACAGAGAATCCAAAAGTAATAACACTCAAATAGGGAGAGTCCAACATAATTAGGATCAAAATTATTAAATCCTAGATCCACAAAGAGATTTCTCAGCTTATAAATTGTTTGGAACCCACAAAAGTAAGGGGATAATCAAAGTGAATAAAAATTGATGAGACCCTCTTTGACTTAAGCATCAAAGTGACCTTAATCAAAGAAGCTACTAACTATCCTCCTCATGGTTCTTTCTCCCTCTTGTAGATTAATCGAAGGCTGGCCTATTGGATTTGATCTAAAAAAATATCATGGACCAGAATCAATATTGAATCGGGCTCTATCAATATATATAGATATATATATATATATATATATATCTATATATATATATACACACACACACACACACACACATGCTGGATGAGGCTACCAAGGTCAAGTTGGCTCCATGATACAAGTGATGCATACCTCGAAAGCACATATTTTGAAGCATACATGAAAATATGATAGGCCCGGCTCATATTTGAATATGGCCGAGTATTCAAGAAAACTAGGGAATAAGGATCCTGAGAATATCCTTAACACAGAATGTAAAAGTAATAACACTCAAATAGGGAGAGTCCAACATAATTAGGACCAAAATTATGAAATCCTAGATCCACAAAGAGACTTCTCAACTTATAAATTGCTTGGAACCCACAAACGTAAGGGGATAATCAAAGTGAATAAAAATTGATGAGACCCTCTTTGACTTAAGCATCAAAGTGACCATAATCAAAGAAGCTACTATCCTCCACATGGTTCTTTCTCCCTCTTGTAGATTAATCGAAGGCTGGCCTATTGGATTTGATCTCAAAAAATCTCATGGACCAGAATCAATATTGAATCGGGCTCCATCAATATATATATATACATATATATATATATACATATATACACACATGCAGCATGAGACTACCAAGGTCAAGTTGGCTCGATGATACAAGTGATGCATACCTCGAAAGCACATATCTTGAAGCATACATGAAAATATGATAGACCCGGCTCGTATTTGAATATGACCGAGTATTCAAGGAAACTAGGGAATAAGGATCCCGAGAAGATCATTAACACAGAATCCGAAAGCAATAACACTCAAATAGGGAGAGTCCAACATAATTAGGACCAAAATTATGAAATCCTAGATCCACAAAGAGGCTTCTCAGCTTATGAATTGCTTGGAACCCACAAAAGTAAGGGGATAATCAAAGTGAATAAAAATTGATGAGACCCTCTTTGACTTAAGCAATAAAGTGACCATAATCAAAGAAGCTACTAACTATCCTCCTCATGGTTCTTTCTCCCTCTTGTAGATTAATCGAAGGCTAGCCTACTGGATTTGCTCTCAAAAAATCTCATGGACCAGAACCAGTATTGAATCGGGCTCCATCAATATATTTATATGTATATATATATATATATATATATATATATATATGCAGGATGAGATTACCAAGGTCACGATGATACAAGTGATGCATACCTCGAAAGCACATATCTTGAAGCATACATGAAAATATGATAGGCCCGGCTCATATTTGAATATGACCGAGTATTCAAGTAAACTAGGGAATAAGGATCCCGAGAAGATCATTAACACAGAATCCGAAAGTAATAACACTCAAATAGGGAGAGTCCAACATAATTAGGACCAAAATTAGGAAATCCTAGATCCACAAAGAGACTTCTCAGCTTATGAATTGCTTGGAACCCACAAAAGTAAGGGGATAATCAAAGTGAACAAAAATTGATGAGACCCACTTTGACTTAAGCAATAAAGTGACCATAATCAAAGAAGCTACTAACTATCCTCCTCATGGTTCTTTTTCCCACTATTGGTCGCATAATCGAAGGCTACCTATTGGATTGATCTAAAAAATCTCATGACCAGAATCAATATTGATCGGGCTCCATCAGTATATATAGATATATAATATAGCTGTGTGTGTGTTGTGTGTGTATATATGTATATATATATATATATCTAAATATATATAGATATATATATATGTATAATATATGTAATATATATATCGTGGTTGTATATATATGGTTATATGGTATCATATCTCTACTCTATATCTATCGCTCTAAGTATATTATACTAATATAATCTATATATATATATAATATATACTATATATATATATATATATATAGATATATATATATAATATATACATGCAGCTGAGACTACCAAGGTCAAAGTTGGCTCGATGATACAAGTGATGCATACCTCGAAAGCACATATCTTGAAGCATACATGAAAATATGATAGACCCGGCTCATATTTGAATATGACCGAGTATTCAAGGAAACTAGGGAATAAGGATCCCGAGAAGATCATTAACACAGAATTCAAAAGTAATAACACTCAAATAGGGAGAGTCCAACATAATTAGGATCAAAATTATGAAATCCTAGATCCACAAAGAGACTTCTCAGCTTTTAAATTGCTTGGAACCCACAAAAGTAACGGGATAATCAAAGCGAATAAAAATTGATGAGACCCACTTTGACTTAAGCATCAAAGTGACCATAATCAAAGAAGCTACTAACTATCCTCCTCATCGTTCTTTCTCCCTCTTGTAGATTAATCGAAGGCTAGCCTATTGGATTTGATCTCAAAAAATCTCATGGACCAGAATCAATATTGAATCGGGCTCTATCAATATATATATATATATATATATATATACATATATACACACATCCATGATGAGACTACCAAGGTCAAGTTGGCTCGATGATACCCGTGATGCATACCTCGAAAGCACATATCTTGAAGCATACATGAAAATATGATAGGCCCGGCTCATATTTGAATATGGCCGAGTATTCAAGAAAACTAGAGAATAAGGATCCCGAGAAGATCATTAACAGAGAATCCAAAAGTAATAACACTCAAATAGGGAGAGTCCAACATAATTAGGACCAAAATTATGAAATCCTAGATCCACAAATAGACTTCTCAGCTTATAAATTTCTTGGACCCCACAAACGGAAGGGGATAATCAAAGTGAATAAAAATTAATGAGACCCTCTTTGACTTAAGCATCAAAGTGATCATAATCAAAGAAGCTACTAACTATCCTCCTCATGGTTCTTTCTCCCTCTTGTAGATTAATCGAAGGCTGGCCTACTGGATTTGCTCTCAAAAAATCTCATGGACCAGAACCAGTATTGAATCGGGCTCCATCAATATATTTATATGTATATATATATATATATATATATATATGCAGGATGAGATTACCAAGGTCACGATGATACAAGTGATGCATACCTCGAAAGCACATATCTTGAAGCATACATGAAAATATGATAGGCCCGGCTCATATTTGAATATGGCAGAGTATTCAAGGAAACTAGGAAATACGGATCCCGAGAAGATCATTAACACAGAATCCAAAAGTAATAACACTCAAATAGGGAGAGTCCAACATAATTAGAACCAAAATTATGAAATCCAAGATCCACACAGACTTCTCAGCTTATAAATTGCTTGGAACCCACAAAAATATGGGGATAATCAAAGTGAATAAAAATTGATGAGACCGTCTTTGACTGAAGCATCAAAGTGACCATAATCAAAGAAGCTACTAACTATCCTCCTCATGGTTCTTTCTCCCTCTTGTAGATTAATCGAAGGCTGGCCTATTGGATTTGATCTCAAAAAATCTCATGGACCAGAATCAATATTGAATCGGGCTCCATCAATATATATATATATATATATATACATATATACACACATGCAGGATGAGACTACCAAGGTCAAGTTGGCTCGATGATACAAGTGATGCATATCTCGAAAGCACATATCTTGAAGCATACATGAAAATATGATAGGCCCGGCTCATATTTGAATATGACCGAGTATTCAAGGAAACTAGGGAATAAGCATCCCGAGAAGATCATTAACACAGAATCCGAAAGTAATAACACTCAAATAGGGAGAGTCCAACATAATTAGGACCAAAATTATGAAATCCTAGATCCACAAAGAGACTTCTCAGCTTATGAATTGCTTGGAACCCACAAAAGTAAGGGGATAATCAAAGTGAACAAAAATTGATGAGACCCTCTTTGACTTAAGCAATAAAGTGACCATAATCAAAGAAGCTACTAACTATCCTCCTCATGGTTCTTTCTCCCTCTTGTAGATTAATCGAAGGCTAGCCTATTGGATTTGATCTCAAAAAATCTCATGGACCAGAATCAATATTGAATCGGGCTCCATCAATATTTATATATATATATCTGTGTGTGTGTGTGTATATATATGTATATATATATATATATATAGTTATATATAGGTATATATATAGAGTATATATAGATAGGATGATAGAGTATGTATATATATAGATATATGTATATCTATAAGATCAATAGATAATAGATCTCTATCTAACTGACAATGGACACCAAGGTCAAGTTTGGCTTCGATGATACAAGTGATGCCTCCCATCGAAACACAATAGCTGAAGCATACATGAACTCGTCGCCCCGGCTCATATTGAAATATGGCCGAGTATTCAAGAAAACTAGGGAATAAGGATCCCGAGAAGATCATTAACACAGAATCCAAAAGTAATAACACTCAAATAGGGAGAGTCCAACATAATTAGGACCAAAATTATGAAATCCTAGATCTACAAAGAGACTTCTCAGCTTATAAATTGCTTGGAAGCCACAAACGTAAGGGGATACTCAAAGTGAATAAAAATTGATGAGACCCTCTTTGACTTAAGCATCAAAGTGACCATAATCAAAGAAGCTACTAACTATCCTCCTCATGGTTCTCTCTCCCTCTTGTTGATTAATCGAAGGATGGCCTATTGGATTTGATCTCAAAAAATCTCATGGATCAGCATCAATATTGAATCGGGCTCCATCAATATATATATATTATAGTATATAATATATATTATAGATATAACTATACATGCAGGATGAAGACTTACCAAGGTCAGTTTGGCTCGATGATACCAGTGATGCTACCTCGAAAGCAGATATCTGGAAGCTACATGAAACTATAGATAGACCCGGCTCATATTTGAAGATGACCGATATTCAATGGAACTAGGGAATAAGGATCCCGAGAAGATCATTAACAGAGAATCCAAAAGTAATAACACTCAAATAGGGAGAGTCCAACATAATTAGGATCAAAATTATTAAATCCTAGATCCACAAAGAGATTTCTCAGCTTATAAATTGTTTGGAACCCACAAAAGTAAGGGGATAATCAAAGTGAATAAAAATTGATGAGACCCTCTTTGACTTAAGCATCAAAGTGACCTTAATCAAAGAAGCTACTAACTATCCTCCTCATGGTTCTTTCTCCCTCTTGTAGATTAATCGAAGGCTGGCCTATTGGATTTGATCTAAAAAAATATCATGGACCAGAATCAATATTGAATCGGGCTCTATCAATATATATAGATATATATATATATATATATATATCTATATATATATATACACACACACACACACACACACATGCTGGATGAGGCTACCAAGGTCAAGTTGGCTCCATGATACAAGTGATGCATACCTCGAAAGCACATATTTTGAAGCATACATGAAAATATGATAGGCCCGGCTCATATTTGAATATGGCCGAGTATTCAAGAAAACTAGGGAATAAGGATCCCGAGAATATCCTTAACACAGAATGTAAAAGTAATAACACTCAAATAGGGAGAGTCCAACATAATTAGGACCAAAATTATGAAATCCTAGATCCACAAAGAGACTTCTCAACTTATAAATTGCTTGGAACCCACAAACGTAAGGGGATAATCAAAGTGAATAAAAATTGATGAGACCCTCTTTGACTTAAGCATCAAAGTGACCATAATCAAAGAAGCTACTATCCTCCTCATGGTTCTTTCTCCCTCTTGTAGATTAATCGAAGGCTGGCCTATTGGATTTGATCTCAAAAAATCTAATGGACCAGAATCAATATTGAATCGGGCTCCATCAATATATATATATACATATATATATATATACATATATACACACATGCAGCATGAGACTACCAAGGTCAAGTTGGCTCGATGATACAAGTGATGCATACCTCGAAAGCACATATCTTGAAGCATACATGAAAATATGATAGACCCGGCTCGTATTTGAATATGACCGAGTATTCAAGGAAACTAGGGAATAAGGATCCCGAGAAGATCATTAACACAGAATCCGAAAGCAATAACACTCAAATAGGGAGAGTCCAACATAATTAGGACCAAAATTATGAAATCCTAGATCCACAAAGAGGCTTCTCAGCTTATGAATTGCTTGGAACCCACAAAAGTAACGGGATAATCAAAGCGAATAAAAATTGATGAGACCCTCTTTGACTTAAGCATCAAAGTGACCATAATCAAAGAAGCTACTAACTATCCTCCTCATCATTCTTTCTCCCTCTTGTAGATTAATCGAAGGCTGGCCTATTGGATTTGATCTCAAAAAATCTCATGGACCAGAATCAATATTGAATCGGGCTCTATCAATATATATATATATATATATATATATACATATATACACACATCCATGATGAGACTACCAAGGTCAAGTTGGCTCGATGATACCCGTGATGCATACCTCGAAAGCACATATCTTGAAGCATACATGAAAATATGATAGGCCCGGCTCATATTTGAATATGGCCGAGTATTCAAGAAAACTAGAGAATAAGGATCCCGAGAAGATCATTAACAGAGAATCCAAAAGTAATAACACTCAAATAGGGAGAGTCCAACATAATTAGGACCAAAATTATGAAATCCTAGATCCACAAATAGACTTCTCAGCTTATAAATTTCTTGGACCCCACAAACGGAAGGGGATAATCAAAGTGAATAAAAATTAATGAGACCCTCTTTGACTTAAGCATCAAAGTGATCATAATCAAAGAAGCTACTAACTATCCTCCTCATGGTTCTTTCTCCCTCTTGTAGATTAATCGAAGGCTGGCCTACTGGATTTGCTCTCAAAAAATCTCATGGACCAGAACCAGTATTGAATCGGGCTCCATCAATATATTTATATGTATATATATATA